>ML780536.1:3211085-3232689 GCA_009831015.1 Picea engelmannii | reverse complement strand
TAATTTTAGGTTTTTATATATATATATTTTAAAGTTTTTAGGTTTTTTTCACCATTTTAATGTTTTTTTGGCTATAATTTTTTTTACCTTTTTTTTTAATTCTTTCTCATTTTCTCTTACTTTATATATATATTTTTAATTTTATGGAATTTTTTTTTTCTTTACTTTTTAAAGTTTTTCTTCAATGGTTTTTTTAAATATAAATTTGTTTTTAAAATGTTTTTTTTTTTGGTTTTTTTTTTTAATTTCAATTCTTTTTGTTTTCTTATTTTTTTAGTTTTTAATTGATCTTAAAAAAATGAATTATATCTTTTTGATAAATATTTAAAAATAGTGTTATTTAACTACAATTATTTTCTATGTATTGAGGTAAAGGGAAAACAATGTGTTAAAAATGATATTTTCCACTATATTTAAAAAGTATGGAATCATAACTTAATTAGGGACACATAATTATATGAAAAAACTTAATTAAAAAAAATGGTTTACAACATTTTTAACAATGGATGGAGCATGGAAATATGATTAAAAACACCATTGAATAAAAATAAAAAATAAAAAAATAAAAGATAAAAAAGTTTGAAAATAGATGAAAAAACACAGTTGAGAAAAAAATAATTTTTCTTTTTAACAATTTGAAAATAAATGAAAATGTAAGCATTTAAAAACAAAAAAGTGGAAACGCTATGTATCAAAAAATTTAAAATATCAAAAAACCACCTAAAAGGGGAGGGGGGTGCTACCGGTAGCACCATTTTTAAAAACGGGGTAAAAAACTTGACCCCCCCAAAAACAAGAACTCTGTAGAGTTCTCGTTAAGTTGGTAACTATGTTACTTAGGTTCATGCTTTCAAAACACAAAATTTCATTATCTTACTCTTGTCAAAGCACAAAGCTTTACCTCTTTTCGGATCTTACCTCTTTCTTCAGATCAGATTTCTTTCTTAGCACAAAGCTTCACAAGGAAAGTACAGTACTGTGCACTTCAGCAGCAGATCTATGCACAAAGATTCTCATTTCATTACTTTAGTTCCCAACAATCACAGTTTCAGGTCCCGGCAATGGAACCATTTGTTGGCACAGGGGTAGACCCAGGGTTCAACACTCAACAACGCACCAACAAAACCCCAAGTACCGACCCTTTCAGCAACACCTACAAGGCAGGTGAAGTCTCACCTGAGGTAGAAGCAGGGGGGTTACAGGACGCAGGTGTCTGTAACCAGGTTGGGACACAGATCTGTGATAATAACACTTCGTAGGGTATTTTGTTAATGCTTAGGAAGTTACATACATTAGTTTATTCACCTTATGAACATCGCAAAACATACCTATGATAGATCTAGCATAGTAACAACAAAGATTAAGCACTTCAACTACTTAGCACTTAGCACTCTGAATAAGATCTAGCATTCTAACATAAGCAACACATACATATTCATTACACATATAATCTAAGAACTAAGAAAAACATAACATATATAACATTGCACAAAGCAAACCATAAGACACCAGATGTATGTGGTTCACCCCAGTGTGGGGCTACATCCACCAACCACTTCGCCTCTTTATTATTCGTCAGTCTCTTACATTCAGTTACTCCTATGCACTAAGCCACAGATTCAAGCTTCACACCAGACATGAGATCTGCGCATTGAGCACCAGATCCTCCTTCCAAAACTAGGTCAAGGCACATAGCCAACTCTCTATCAAGCACAAATCCTTAACACACATTCATTCCCTTGCACCACTTACACTTAGCTCCAAATACTTCTCAAAGAATCTAACACTACTTCTACCATATATTATTCTTTTATTTATACTTTTACAAACCCTTACAATAGGGCCAAACATGGGAAAACCCCATGGGCCGACATCCCATAACCCATTACAAAAACCCTAAAGAACCTCTTACTAGGTCCACATAGCCCGCAAAATAAGTGAGATCCGCGATCTCAACTCTACCTGGGCGCTCCTTCCTCGACCAATGTGTTGAAGTCCCAAAGTGGGCCAACTATGACCAATGTTTCCTCAAAAATTGGTCGAGGGCCAATAGAGCCCACAAGAACAAAATGAATGGATGGTGAAAAATACTTCATGCTACTGATTGATGACTACACTAGAATGACCTAGGTTTGCTTCCTCAAGAAAAACTCAGAATATTTTGAATGTTTCAGGGTATTCATGGAATTGGTTGAAAACGAAACTGATTTGAAAATCAAATGCTTAAGATCAGATAATGGAGGTGAGTTTACTTCAAATGAATTCATGGATTCCCATGAATAACATGGAATAAAAAGACAATTCTCAATAGCTAGAACACCTCAACAAACTAGATTTATTAAAAGGAAAAACTGAATTGTACAAGAAATGGCTAGAACCGTGTTGAATGACTCCAAGATAAGTGATATATTTTGGGCACAAGCAATGCATACAACCATTTATTTATTGAACAAAGGATTGATCATAAGTAATAGTGATAAGAATCCATATGATTTATGGAAAGGAAGACTGACCAATGCCAAGCACTTTAGAGCATTTGGAAGCAATTGCTACATAAAAAGGGAAGATAAGAAGATTGGAAAATTTGACTCTCGGGTGGACGAAGGCATATTTGTTGGGTACTCATGCAAAATCAAATCATATAAGTTATACAATCTAAGAATCAACGAGATAGTGGAAAGAATCAATGTAAAATTTGATGAAATAGACTTTTTGAAGACCAATAAGGAAAGAAGAAATTCAAACATCTTTGAAGAATGGGAAAATGAAGTACTAAAGAAAGAAGAAGAGGAAGAACAAGAAAAACAAGAAGAGAAGCAACTAGAAGTAGAACAAGAATAAAATAATCGGTAATATTTTCAAACACCTTCTAGGACACCTAACTGTTGGGTTCAGAAGAATCATACACCAAAACAAATCATTGGAGATAGAAGCATCAGAGTAGAAACTAGAAGAAGAAGGAAATCATAGACACCAGAACAAGGGCATTTTTAATTGTTGTCCAAAGTTGAACCAAGTAACTTTGAGGAAGTCAGAAATGATGAGCAATGGATTAATACTATGGAAGAAGAACTAAATCAAATAGAGAAAAGAATGATACATGGAAACTAGTTCCAATACCAAAGGAAAAAAATGTGATTGATACAAAATGGGTCTTTAGAAACAAGCTAAATGAAAATGGACAATAAACTAGAAACAAATAAAGACTAGTGTGCAAAGGATATGCTCAAGTTGAAGGAATATATTTTGAAGAAACGTTTTCTCACATGGCCAGAATGGACGCAATAAGAATGTTCTTGGTTTATGCATGCTCCAAAAGGATCAAAGTGTATCAAATGGATGTAAAATCAACCTTTCTAAATGGAAAATTAGAAGAATAAGTCTACATAGAACAATCAGAAGGGTTTCTATTATCAGAAAAGGAATAATATGTTTGCAGATTGAAGAAAGCTCTGTATGGACTTAAGCAAGCTCCGAGAGATTGGTATTGAATATTGGGCAGGTACTTACAACAACAAGGATTCAAAAGGGGAAATGTAGATAGTAACCTCTACATAAAATTGGATCAAGGAAGTATGATTATTATTGAAGTTTATGTTGATGACATTATCTTTGGAAGTGATGATGATAGATTGAGTCAAAATTTTACCAAGGATATACATAATGAATTTGAAATGTCTCTAATTGGGGAGTTGATTTTCTTCTTGGGACTCCAGATAACTCAGCTAGATGAAGACATTTTCATTTCCAAAACCAAGTACATCAAGTAAATGTTAAAGAAGTTAAAAATGAAAGACTGTAAACCTATGAGTACTCCTATGGCTACTGATTGCAAGTTGAGAAAAGATGATGAATATAAAGAAGAAGGTCAAAGACTCTATTGATCAATGATTGGTAGTCTACTCTATGTGATAGATTCAAGTCTAGATGTAATGAAAGCAGTTAGACAACTCATAATATTTCAAGCAGCACCAAAGGAAACCCATGTTCTAGCGGTGAAAAAAATCTTCAGATATCTTAAAGGAACAACAAATTTTGGGTTGTGGTATCCGAAAGGAAATGCATTAACTATGGTCACCTTCAAGAATTCATATTGGGCATGAAGTATTGATGAAAAAATAAGTACAAGTGGAGCAACTTTCTACTTAGGTGACTTCTTAGTGTCCTGGTTGAGCAAGAAGCAATATTCAATATCCTTATCCACAACTTCAACAAAATATATCACACCAGCAACATGTTGTACCTAGATTCTATGGATGAACAAAACCATGCAATACACACAAGAGAGATATGATGAGCCTATTTTGATACTTTGTGACAACAGCAATGCTATAAGTATCTCCAAGAATCAAGTGATGCATTCCAAGACAAAACGTATTCCTATCAAGTTCCACTTTATGCAGGAACAAGTCATAGAAAATAATATAAAGTTGGAGTACATTGGGAAAAAAGAACATATTGCAAACATCTTCACAAATCCTCTTCCTAGGGAGACCTTTGAATATATTCGACAAAAAATAGGATTAATTTCTGCTACAAATTTATTTCCATAATCTTCTGCAAGAACAAAAAGAGGAATACTATCAAGGGGAGTTACCCTTTTCCATTGATGTCAAAGGGGGAGAGACAAACAATAAAAATAGAAGCATGAATATAGGGGGAGTCATCATGAATAAAATAGGATAGTACAATCATTAGGATCAAAGCACAAAGACATGGGGAGCACGATTGTTTTACTAATTTGCCATCAATTCCAAAGGGGGGGATTGTTGGAAAATATTGTTGTCATTGATTTCAAATACAAAGGGAGTCCACAATATGTACAAGATAAATATTACAATACTACAGATGTCCAAGATAAATATTTCAAGATGGAGATTGTTGAAAGTATTATTTTTGGTCAATTTGGATAACCTATATTTGAGGGAATTTGTACCCTATGTACCTAAATCAAATGGGCGAACAAGTTACATGGTTGGAAATATTATTCAAAGAAGTTTCCAATAGTATATGGAATTCCTTGTAACTCCATAAGAATGAGGAGATATGATTTTTTCTCTCCAACAACCCAACCAAAAAATTGAGGTCAGATCAACTAATATTTGGGGACAAAATTACTATAAATACAGGATAGAATTTTTCATTTTTATAGTAACCAACGAAGAGATCAAGTTTTAAAAGTGATCAAGGTGTTGGGGTGTATTTCCGGTGTGCAAGAGAAGTTTAAGGGTTTATCTTAAGGTATTTTTTATTCTCGAGGTATGTTATAAGGATGTGATGTTTCTGTAAGGTTGTGATGTTGTCATATGCTCTGATATGAAGTTGTGATGTTGTCATGATGTTTCGGTGAGGTTGGGATGTTTTTGTATGCTCTGATATGAAGTTGTGATGTTTTCATGATGCTGAAATAGCTCTTATTCGATCACAGATTTAACCATCTCCCCAATCGCAGTCAGCACCAGTTTCTCCTCTAAGGCAATGATTCTATTTTTTCAATCCAAGTGAATTAGAATTCAATCTTCCATCCCTAGGGTTGTGACCAACGACATTAGCCATTGAGGTAGAAGGATAGACTTGGCCTGAAACCATATCTGAAGAACATATTGGCCAACCAATCTGATCAGAAGCACCTGAGATTCAAACTACTCAGCATCCAATAACATCAATCTGAGCACCACTTGTAGAAGATACCACCAAAATTGTTTATCATTTGACATACTACTTTTGAAATTGAACAACAAATATTTTGTAATCAAATAGTATTTTATTTTGTAATTGTGAATCCACATGTCCCTCTTCTTCGAGATGAATATGGAATTCAGGTGGGGAGAGATGTTTGAGGGGCTAGTGACTATGAGGATTAGACCTGACAGACGACTAGATTAAAAGAGTAGTCAACTAAGAATATAGTCAAGTCTGTAAGTCGGTCAACTATCCAGTCGGGTCGAATGGAAAAGGAACTTAAGAACTTGTAACTACCTTGTAACTGAAATATAAGTATAAATATGAGCATGTATATAACATAGAACAATAAGAAACATAGTTGTTGTGGTGGTGATATAATATAAAGTGCTTATTGTTGGTCTCACGATTACTTGTATTATCTTCCTTCTCTTCTATGTGTGTGGTGTACATTACTGTATAATGCTTGTATATTGCATTGTGTAAGGACTACTGGTAAATCTAAAACTTCTAATACCCAACTCAATGATAATTTATCTAATATATTTTTAACCCAGAAAATTAATTTCAAACTCAGAAATATAAATCTGATATATGCTAAAATTATACCAGCTGAGTATACATGCATGCACAACAGAAAAAATAAATAAAAAACACATAATGACATAATAGATACCTTAGAAACTCCAGTGTGGGGACAGCCAACTAAGAGGAGAGCTTTATTATTATTTTTGAGAGAAGTTATAGTAATAAATATTAAAAATAAAAGTCCTATAGTACAGTAGAAGAATTTCTCATATTGGGGCTAGAAAAACAAGTGTTGTTCAACCCAACAATATACCGCATGTACGGCCTCCTTTTGGATGTACTATACATCTTGGTATGGACACTCCTATAGGTTGTAAAACGTTTTTGTGTGCAACCCTAACTGCTATTGATAAAAACCCTCTGACTCGGCCTCTTCTCTCAACCCAATATGATTAGAAAATGGTTGTCACGTTGTTGTTGTTTATGACTCTGAGACTGTCCTATTTTTTCTACATAGTATGACCTTTGAATGGCCTCCACTAGTTTCCCTAGCTCAACTCAGAACTCACCCTATTCAACATCTCAACATGTAGATTCTCTCATCATATATCCCTCTCTTCTCTTGCTCATCCAAGTGATGGAATGAGGTGCCTAATACCCTCATCCAATTCTATACCCCACCTCCCTCACCTGCTACCTTGGTATTCACACCAAGCAAAGTCTCCAATGGTCCATATTGAGGCACCTCCTCTATATGGACCCCACAAAACAGTCAAGTTGTGTGCATCCTAGGAAGGGCCCCACACAACACTCAGGTTGTGCACCTCCTAGGAAGGGCCCCACTCGGAACTAAGGTTGAGTGCCATCCTTAACAGGGACCCACAATTCACTAAAAAACAAATTTGTTCTCAACACTTGAAGAAGACTTAGGCTAATTTATTTTCCTATGCATGCCTTGGACACTAGCCTTGTACAAAGGCCACCTTTTTCTACTACAGAAAATTAACACTCCCTCTTAGCGAGGAAAGTGTTTTTCACAACCCCCAACTTGTCCTTAAAGTAGAAAAAATTTCCTTTCACCAACATTTTTGTGAGTATGTCTACAATATGCTCACTAGTTGCCACATATTGTAGCTTTACTGAACCTTTCTACATAGAGTCTCAGATGAAGTGGTACCTTATCTCAATGTATTTTGACCTATCATGAAACATAGGATTTTCAGAGAGCTTGATGCAGCTCTGATTATCAAATTGAATCATTGTTGTGTCCAACATTCAATCAAACAAGTCCATCAGTAGCCTTTGAATCGAAATGGCCTCACAAGATGCCAAGCTAACTGCCATGTATTCAGCCTCTACAAAACTCAAAGCAACTGATTTATGCTTCCTACTAAACCAAGAAATAGTCCTTGAACCCAACCTGAAACAAAAACATGATGTTCTCTTCCTATCCACACTGCTTCCTCCCCAATCTGCATCCAAATAACCCATGATATTCACTCCGTCTCCCTAGATATATATCAATCCATGATCAATTATCCTACGTAGATACATCAACACATGTTTTTCTTCCACCCAGTGTACACTCTTAGGCTCTACCATGAATTGACTGAGTGTATTTACAACCAAACACAAATATGGTCTAGTGTTAACTACATACATAAGAGAGCCAATGAGTTTCTTATAAAGAGTGGGATCCACTCCCTATGACTTGTAAGAATCTATCTTCATCTAGTTATTAACCATGGGTGTTTCCATAGGCCTACAATCCTGCATGAAAAAACACTTCATGATATCCACAATATATTTCCCTTGTCCAAGTAAAATCTACCCATCCTTTTGCCACACCTCCAAACCAAGAAAATAATGCATCAACCTCAAGTCATTCATCTCAAACTCAGAAACAAGATCCCTCTTGCAATATTCTATGAGCTTCTCTGACCCTGTCATGAATAAGTCATCCAAATATAACACATGAATGAGTGGCTCACCTCCAACCAAGATATAGTAGAGTTTGGATTCAACCTCACTCTTAGTGAAGCCCATCCCAAGAAAATAAATTTCGATCATGTTGTACCATGGACGTGGTGCCTACTTGAACCCGTATAGCTCTCTCTTCAACCTGAAAACATGAGGTTCCCTATTGTGCACCTCAAACCCCTCTGGTTTCTCTATGTGTATCTCCTCCTCTATGACTCCATTAAGAAAAGATGTTTTGACATCCATCTATTGGATCTTCCAACCCAAATCAGTTGTAATGGATATTACAACCCTGATAGAAGAATACCTCGCCATGGGTGTAAATGTCTCACTAAATTCAATTCCCTCATTCTGTGATAATCCCTTGGCCACAAAGCGGGCTTTGAACTTGTCCACATTGCCATCATCAATGTCTTCGATCTTATATATCCATCTAGATCCAACCACTAATTTCCCCTATGGACAGGGAACAACCTCCCACACATCATTCTTCATGATGGAAGAATACTCATCCATCATGGCATCTCTCCACACATGTTTCTCATATGCCTCCTAAAAAATAGAAGGCTCGACCTCTATCAACTCACTCATAAGAGCCATTTAACTGGAAAACATTTGTGGCACCCTGCTCTCCCTAACTAATGTCTTGGGAGTATCCATTTTCTCCTGAGCCTCTCTCAATGTGCACTCAGCCCACTTAAACCTCTTCCTACTAGAGGATTCGGCCAGAGTAAATTGATTATTCTACTCCTTCTCATGATGCTCACACTACTCACCTTGCTCACTTTGTTGTTGTTTTTTCCCAAACCTATATAGAGGTCTAGGGACCTGTATTCTACAATGGTTATATATCCTCTTCCTTAGGAGAACTCTTCTTCTAACTATTCTCATCACTTGGCATTTATCCATGGAACTTTCTAAAATCCCTGTCCTCCCCAAATATCATGTCCCTCCTAACCACTTTCCTCTTGAGTGCAGGAATGTAGACCCTATAGGCATTGCAGGTATAGTTGTAACAAAAAAGGATGCCATTTTCTACAATAGGCTTGAGCTTGGTCTTCCTCTCTACTGAAACATGGCAATAGACCAAGAACCCAAAGATGCGTATATGACCAATCTTTGGTCTGTTACCTGTGAAGGCCTTCTCATGGGTCATCCTCCCTAATATATTATGAAGACTTTTGTTCTGCAAATAGAATGTAGTGTTGCATGCCTCATCCCATAGAAACATGAGAAAGTATTGATCACACAACATATCCTTTTTTGCACCAACTATGGACATGTTCTTCCTCTCTGAGACTCCATTTTGTTGCAAATTGTATGGCACATTAAGCTCCGTCTTAATCCCATAATATACACAAAACTCCTTGAGGGAAATCAATGTATACTCTCCTCCATTGTTTGATCTGACCACCTTGATATTTCTTCTTGTTTGGTTCTCCATAAGAGATTTGAACACTTGGAACCGGCTGAAGACCTCATCCTTGGTATTCATAAAATAGATCCAGGTCTTCCTTGAATAATCATCAATAAAGGAGACAAAGAAGATGAACCCTCCAATAGACAATGTTGACATGGGCCCACAAACATCTGAATGGATCAAGTCCAAAATCCCTTTGGACCTATTGTCACTGTTAGGAAAGAATGTCTTGGTGTACTTTCCCATAGCACACCCCTTGTACACACCATGTTGATCAAAACTGAACTTTGGAAGCCCAATCACGACCTCCCTGAGAAACTTGAGTGCTCCATGATGTAAATGATCCATACTCCTATGTCAAAGCCCCCCAAATATCGACCACTCTTATTGCTACTAATAAACACATAAGTTGGTTCAAACTACAACTTGTATAGTTTGTCTTTCTTTACTCCCAACACTTTCCACATGGTAGCATTGGATCCCTTGGGATGTATGAATACTCTTCCATCTCAAAAAGTGACCACGTATCCCTTATCTTCTAAGGATGAAATATAAGTCAAATTTTTAGTCAAACCAAGAACAAACAAAACATCATTAATTGACAAAGGCTTACAAAACTCCCTCTGAAACTTCACAGTCCCACTGCATGTTGTCATGTACTGGGAATTATCTCCAAGTACAATTTTGAAGTTGGCATTGTACTCCCTCAAGCTGTTGAATTACTCGTGCAACCTATCATGTGGCATGAAGCATCGTTGTCAATGTATCATGTACTAGTGACCATGGAGGTAGATAGGCATGCTAAGAGGGAAAATGCATTCTCAAATATCATTGCAAATGCATCCATATTAGTTTTAGTATCCATCTGTTTCTTGGGTTTTCCCTTTTTCTTGTTGGGACATTAGCTACAAAAATTCCTAACCTGATGGAAAGAAAATAATTTGACTTTGTTGGTGTCAAACTTATTCTTGTTGCCCTGTTTTGAAGAAGTTCCTTTAGATGAACTCATTTTTTTCTTCCCCTTTCTCTTTGATTCCAAAGAAAGGTTCTCCTCATCTTCATATTTATTTTTTTGTTGTCCACGTTGAGACCCCTCTTATATCTCTTCTCGAATAAATTCATCCCACATCCTATCCCAAGTGGGAATTTTCTCACGACTCATTACACACTTGAAAAACACATCCCACCATTTTCCAAATCTATTCAATGCAATGTGTACCATCTCTTCTTCAAGAATAACATCTCCTACTATTGTTGGCCCATCTCTGACTTGTGTGATCCTAGTGAGGTAGGATGTCACACCTTCACCCCTTTCCATCTTGGTGGCATGTAAATTATCCCTAAGATCCATCTTCCCGTTTTGGTTGTCACTCTAATACAACTTGTTCAGAGCATCCCACATTTATTTTATTGTTTTCTTCTCAGCCATATGTGGAATAATATGGTCCTTGACACCATCCAACATTATCCTATGTGCCCTGACTTCTTTCACCTCATGGAGGTCCAAGGAAATTGGATTATGGACTGGTAAAGGAACTGTTGTTCTAACATAATACCACATTTTTTTCTCCTTGAGAAAAACTATAATTTTTACCTTCCACTGAAGATAGTTTGAGGCCCCCTCAAGCCCATCCTCATACCTTACGTTGGTATCCATTAAAACTCTAATTCTAGGCTACTAGAACCTTCAGAAAATCTGTAGAAATATTCTTGATACTTGACCTTGTGACTTGTTTGCTAATTAGAGGCACAACTATGATACCATGTAAAACTTCTAATGCCCAACTCAATGATAATTTAGACAATAGATTTTTAACCTAGAAACTTAATTTCAAACTCAAAAATATAAATGTGATTTATACTAAAATTATACCAGCTGAGTATACATGCATGCATAGCGGAAAAATTAAATCAAACACACACAATGACACAATAGATACCCTGGAAACCCCAATGTGGGGAAAACTAGCTACGAGGGGAGATTTATTAGGCTTTCTGAGATAAGTTACAACAGAAAATACTAAACTAAAAATTCTTACAATATAGTAGAAAAATTTCTCATATTTGGGCTAGAAAACCAATTGTTTTTCATCCCAACAATCTCCATCCTATACGACCTCCTTCTAGATGTCCTATACGTCCTGGCATAGCCACTCCTGTAGGATATACAAATTTTTGCGTGCATCCCTAACTGTTGCTGCTAAAATCCCTTTGATTCAACCTCTTCTCTTAGCCAAATATGCTCAGAAAATGGTTTTCATGTTGTTGTTGTTGTTTATGGCTCTGAGTCTGTCCTCTATCTATTGCACAGTATAGCCTCTGAATTGCCTCCAATAGCTACCCTAGCTCTACTCAAAACTCACCCTCTTCAACAACTCAACTTGTAGCTTCTCTCAGCCTAGCTCCCTCTCTTCTCTTTCTCATCCAAATGACAGAATGAGGTGTCCAATACCCTCATCCAAATCTATACCCAGCCTCCCTCACATGCTTCCTTGGAATTCATGCCTAGCAAAGTCTCCAATAGTCCAAATTGAGGAACCTCCTCTCTCTGGAGCCCACACAACACTCAGGGTTTGTGTTTCCTAGGAAGGGCTCCACTCGACAATAAGGTTGAGCGCCCTCCTTAACAGGGCTCCACAATCCACTAAAAAATAGATTTATGCTCAACACTTAAATAAGACTTAGGCCAAGTTAAATGTGTTCACGTGGGTTAATTTATTGTCCTTTGAATGCCTTGGAAACTAGGAAAGTGCAAATGACACCTTCTGCTGCTACAAAAAATTAACAGTAACACCAACATACAAACCCCTAGATTACAACAAATGGATTAAAATTATCTATAATTATTTCATTGATAAAAGGGATCACTATAAGTTAATTAGGCAAGTTGACAATGTTGAATTTTGAACCCAATGGAAATATGGTTTGATTAGATACTTGGAAAATCTGGAAATGTTGATCCACTTTATGTTGTGCCATGCACATGAAACCCAAATAACTATTTCATTTTTATATTCTTTCACTATCATCCTTGCTATTTTCATTTACTTGTTTTCTCAAATCCTTGCAATCTTATAATTCAATGCCCTTCCTTGAGCACATTCTCCTTTTGTTTTGGGATTTTACTGTTTTGAACATATTTAAAAATTGTGGGTTTCACTAGATATGTGTCCATATCTCAATTAGATGTAAATGTAATCCTAGGATATGTTGAAGACGTTTCTTGAGAAATTTCACTACATCAATAGGAAATTAAATAGAATATCCAAAAATAGACGTTTCTTGGTACTAATTTTGGAATATCCAAAAATTGTTAGTAGAATTATTTCAAACTATAGCCAAAAATTAATGACATACATAATCATTGAGCATAAGCTTGGAGGGACTATTTAAACTTATAACCAAGAATTAATGACATACATAATCATTGAGCATAAGCTTGAAGGGACTATTTAAACTTCAAACATAAGGTAACCAAATTTTTTAAACTACATGCATAGGGAAAAATCATAAGAGTGGCCATACCATTCAAGAATAAGAGGGATTATCTTAATGATATCCATCAATTCAACTCCAACACCACACTTCAAATAACCCTAGAATCAATACTACACCTTATAAAATTGGGACTAGTGGATATATATAAGAACAACTTTTCTCATCGTTCTAATTTATAACTGTAAAAGACAATTACCTTTCAAATATCTCAATGCTTATGAGTAAAAATCCTTATGAGTCTGATATTTGCAAATTCGTAAACTTATTTTTTTCAAGTAAAAATGACTATATTCATCGTTCTAATTTATAACCGTAAAAAACAATTACCTTTCAAATATCTCAATGCTTATGAGTAAAAATTCTTATGAGTCTGATATTTGCAAATTCATAAACTTATTTTTTCAAGTAAAAATGACTATATTATAAGGCCAAAACCCAAATAGTTACACATAGTACAAAATTTCCAACATTTATAATCATTTATTATTTTATGAGTTCTCCATCAATAATATTAAATTACAAACTTCCTCTAAGTGAACACTAGTAATAATAAATTACATATTTTATTAAAGATGTCTAATGAGCTTTTCTTTTTCCCTTGTGATGGGCACTATATACTCCATTCAAATGCAACAATACAAGTTTAAAGTTACATGAAAGCCTCACAAAGGTGCTATAAACTAATAGACTTTAAACTTTGATATACATTTTCACTTTGAAGTCGTTTTACTTGTGTACTCTTGGGAAACCAAACCATTCATAAGATGAATTGATTCTAATGTATTGTGTACAAATTTAATCTATATTTGATCTAAATTTGTTCTTTAATTATAATGTATTAGGTATAAATTTACTTTTTAGTTGATTTAAATTTATTCTTTTACTTTAAAATGGGTTTCAATCTATCAAATTCTTCATCTTGTGTTCTTGATTTTTATTGAAAGTCGTCAAAATTTTGTTATTCCCTACTAATAGTCTCCAACCATCTATTAAGTGTTGCAAATTTTGACATTCTTTTTTATTCTTTTATTCAAAGTTGAATAATGAAAAATTGTTAATGGAGTTGGAATATTTACTAAAGGTTCTCTAAAATCTAATAATAGTTTAATGGAGTTGAAATATTCACTAAAGGTTATCTAAAATCTAATAATAATTGAATATCATAGAAACGAATTCACAATTTAGTCCTCGTGCAAAAGGTTACTTATTTATAAACATAAATAAACTACCACTATTTACATGCATGCTTCAGACATAATTTTTCAATCCATTTATTAAAACTATGATCCTACATTGAGCTAAGTATGACCATCACCATTTTTTCTAATCATATAACACACACACATATAAATAAACTACCACTATTTACATGCATGCTTCAGACATAATTTTTCAATTCATTTATTAAAACTATGATCCTACATTGAGCTAAATATGACCATCACCATTTTTTCTAAGTTAAGTATGACCATCACCATTTTTTCTAATCATATAACACACACATATAAATAAACTACCACTATTTACATGCATGCTTCAGACATAATTTTTCAATTCATTTATTAAAACTATGATCCTACATTGAGCTAAGTATGACCATCACCATTTTTTCTAATCATATAACACACACATGAATATTATTGATTGTTGTAATCCTTGTTAAAATCAATGGAGGAAAAAAGAAAATGATTAATCATAAGAAAAACATACAATTTAGATGTCAACAACCCTGAAAAAAAAAAAGGTGATAATTAATTAATCTATTTTCTAGAAGTTGAATGGATATTTTTCTCTTATCAATTCAAGAATAATTCAAAGATGATTATACTTTCACTTCCAAATAAACCTCACAATAAAATAGCTAAAAATATCTATACATATGGTGTGAAAATATCAATAGGCATTAAATTTGGTAAATATGTTCATCATTCTATAATGCCCGCATGTCATTTTTATTCATACACAACTCCATGGTTATTGAATTTGGTGATAGAAGCCAAATTCATAGTAAGAATACCATTTTAAATTATATTGTATCCCATTTGATAAAATCAATCACATTTTAATAGAAAAAGAGCTACATTTAAATAAATGTTGGAGACAACATACATTGTGCTTTTAAATTAAGTTGTGACAAGGAATGTTTAAGTCAAAGTTATTATTATTAACCATTGAAGGTAATGTTGTGACTAATGGAAAACAAAATTATACTATAGATTAGAAGATGTTTCAAGTTATATATGGCTTCAAAATTATATGAAGTTATTTTATTGATAAAATGTGGCATTGCTAATTAATTAGATAAGTTATTAATGTTGAATTTTAAACTCAATAAAAATATGGTTTGCTTAAATATTTGGAAAATTTGACAATGGTGATCCACTTTATGTTGTGCCATGCATATGCAACCCATTTGTGTATAAAAAACCACCTACAAAGTGGTAAAAATAATTATGTTTCAAAACTTATGAGTAGTTGATTGTTTTGTTCTAGCCATGGATAGAATATGGACATCATTTTTTTCTCCTTAAAAAGTCAGAAAATATGCATTGACCATCTCTTAATAGAAAACACAATGTCAGAAAATATGCATTGACCATCTCTTAATAGAAAACACAATGTCTAGTGTTGATTGGGATGCGTTTGCAATGTAAAAATATTAACAAGAATAACTTAATAACTTTTCCAAATAGATCTTTGTTCCTTGATTACAAAATCATTTATGTCTTTGTTCCTTGATTAAAAAATCATTTAGGTAAAGTCGTATTTCTTTTCAATGTTCTTTTGAAAAAATTTCATGAGCAAGTGTCTCTACATGATCAACTAATATCAAGATGGATTTTTCTCTCATATATGTTTTCCTCTATTTTAATATTTCATTTTTTTCTTCTTAGACTCTTATGTTAGCCATTATAGCTATTTCATTGTTTGATTTCACTATACTCCTCGCTAATTTCATTTTCTCAACTCCTTGCAATCCTAGAATTAGATTTCCCTGGCGTACATTCTTCTATATTTTTGAGATTTTATTATTTTTAGAAGATTTATTAAATATGGGTTTCACTAGAAATGTGTCCATATCTTAATGAGTTGTAAATGTGGTCCTATGATATGATAAAGACTTTTCTCGAGAAATTTATTTAAATCAATAGGAAATTAATTATAGGAATTATATAATTATAGCATCAATTATTAATTGTGGAATATCCAAAAATTGTTTGTGAAATGATTATAAACTAGGGCCAAGAATTATTGACATGCATAGTGACTAAGAATGATTTTGGTGGGATTGTTTAAACTTTATGTATAGGGTAATTAAAATTATTTAAACTTAATGAATCGAATTTGAAGGGAGAGATCAGGAGGTTGAGGGAAAAGAACTTGGACATATGTGGATGCACCACTCTATTCCATAACAACCAGTGGTAAGAATTTCCAGTGGGGAAAGAAAAAGCATAAGTTGTTTTTAGAACTAAAACGAAAGAGTAATCATGCACCAATTCTTGTTGGGAGCAGTCTTGAACAATTATTAATTTATTCACAATATATGTTCCATTAGTGACCAAGCATTATAAAAGGAATCTTATAGTTGTGAAATCTAGATTTTATATGAAACAGATTTCAAACATCTTATTGAAATTTTTGTATTACATTGGAGACAAATCGTAAGAGTGGACATGTCATTCAAGAAAAGGAATTATCTTAATGTTGTCCATAAATTCAATTCCAACACCACACTTCGAATAATCCTAGAATTAGTAGTACATCTTATAAGATTGGAACCAATGGATATCTATATGAACAACTTCTCTCAGCTCGATAATTTGCAAATTTAAAATACAAAATTACCTTTCAAATATCTCAATACTTATGAGTAAAGAACCTTATAAATAATGATATTGATGAAACTTTTTTGAAAATAAATAAGTAAAAATTCTCAATACTTATGAGTATGATAATTTGCAAATTTAATATACAAAATTACCTTTCAAATATCTCAAATATCTTAATACTTATGAATAAAGATCCTTGTAAATAATGATATTAATGAAACTTTTTTTAATAGATAAGTAAACATTATCAATACTTATGAGTAAAGATCCTTATAAATAATGATATTGATGAAACTTTTTTTAATAGACAAGTAAAAATTCTCAACACTTATGAATAAATAACCTTATAAATTATAAATATGATATTTGCAAAATCATAAAACTTTTTTTAGATAAGTAAAAATGATTGTATTATGAGGCCAAATTGCAAATAATTACACATTGTACAAAACTCAACATTTCTATCAATTTTTTTGTTTTTGAGTTGATCATGAGTAATATTAAATTATAAAGTTACTCTAAGTGGACACGAGTAATATTAAATTATAGATTTTCTAAAAGACTTCTAATGAGCTTTGCTTTTTTCGCTTATGATGAGCTCTTTATACTCCATTAAAATGCAACAAGACAAGTTCAAAGTTACATGAAATCTTGGAAAAAGGTGCTTCAAACTAATAGACTTTAAACTTTGATATTCATTTTCACTTTGAAGTTGTTTTACTTGTTTATTCTTGGAAACCAAACTATTCATAAGTTCAATTTACTGTTTTATGCGATGTACAAATTTAATATCTAGTTGATATACATTTGTTTTTTAATTCTAATGTGTTATTTATAAATTTACTTTGTAGTTTATCTAAATTTGTTCTTTTACCTTAAAATAGGGTTTCAACTTATTCAATTTTTCATATTGTGCCCTCAATTGCTATTGAAGGTCCTAAACATTTTGTTATTCCATACTAACATATTCCAACAATTTATTTATTAAGGGTTGTAATTTTGACATTTTTTTTTTTTTTTTTTCGAAGTGGACTAATGAGAGATTCTTAATGAAACTACAATATTTATTAAAGATTATCTAAATTATCACATAAATTATGACTAAAGGTGATAATCAATCAATTTAGTATGTATATGATCTCCTCAACCTTCTAAATATTCTCCATTGAGGTTTGCAATCTTTCTCAATTCAATTTTAGTCCATTGTTTGGTGTTTTCCTCTAAAGGTCTCAAAACATTCATTTATACATTATTCTCTTCTTTATTTGACTCATTATTATGTTCACCCGCATAGTTGAAGGTTTATTTCCATGTTGTTGTTCTCAATGTGCTCATGTGCATATACGACATAGATCAAGATAGAATCAACTATTTTGCAATTCACCCTTATAAGAATTTGAAGAGTGAAGGGTGCATGTTCAACTATTTGTTCTTCTTGAATGCTAGTTGTTGTAGGCGAGGCTATGTTAGTATTAAGATCACCAACTTCATATTTCCATTCATCTTTCCACATATGGATGTAATACTCCCCATCAAGAATGAATTTTTTGTGTGTGACTTCATTGGGGTTTATGTCCCTCAATTGTGTGCCCAATTTCTAGTGCAAATGTAGTTAGCTTATAACATTGACACTTTTAGTCATGGGTTGATCTACTTGATGACTAGTGCTGAAATGTTTGAAGTTTATAACTACCTAATTTCTTAAAGTATTATTTTTTCCAAATGGAAGTAATACAAATTCTTATGATGTTATAGTGGCATATCTTGATGGTTTCCTTCAAAATCGTGTTCGACTAATTCTTCAATATTTTCATTTTGAGGAAAACTCTCCCAATTTTCAATATGCATTTACTCCTCTTCAATTGGAACTTCTTCATTTATAGTTGGATTCTCTTCAATAGTTTCAATATGTATCCTAGAATTTTCTTCGTACATGAATAACACTAGAATTTATCCTTGATTAGTTAAATTCTCTTATTTTCATTTTGAGGAAAACTCTCCCAATTTTCAGTATGCATTTACTCCTCTTCAATTGGAACTTCTTCATTCATAGTTGGATTCTCTTCAACAGTTTCAATATGCATCCTAGAATTTTCTTCGTACATGAATAACACTAGAATTTATCCTTGATTAGTTAAATTCTCTTCAAAATTTGCAATAGGCATCATAGCTATGAGAAAATTCTATAGAGAACATGCCAATATAATTTTAAGAGAATTTGTTGGGGTATTGGATTGGATTGTGTTTTTAAGGGTTGTAACACTTAGTACAAACTTTGGGAATCTGTCTACATAGCATATTATATCAGTGTAAAAGAGAATCTAGAGTAGGGAAATTTTATTAGAATGTGATTGTACTACTATGACTCATACTTCTATCAATAAAACACCTAGTCCAAAAATAATATCACTTGTAAACAACACAATGTTAGTATTTTATTGTGAGTGGAAAAGGTCCCAAATCTCTCAATGAATTTTTCTCACCTTTCCACAAGTTGGAGATTGCAATAGAGCATCGCTATTTCACAATGAAATCTCTAAACATTTATTCTCTTATGTTGTTTATTAACCGTAACATTGTTTATGTAGTATTTGATCTCTAGTTTATCACTATTACTCTATTCTAAATAATATATGTAAGGTTCAAGTGGAGCTAATATATAGAATGGGGAGCCACTCTTCCCACTGTATACTTTGACATAAATAAAATTACAAAACATATTATGAAAAATTGTATACTAAGAATACTAACAGCTTACCATATAAGCTAAACATATAACTTTGGTTTTCCATCGTCAGGATGTTGATTTGGATTTTGGATCATGTTAGTCCAAGTATCCTTTAGATCTCCTAGAGAGTGTGCTTGCAAATGAGCGAGTGGAGATAAAAATTGGTCCACATATTTTCAAATTTAAACCACATGTATGGGGAGATTTAAGCCCTCGAGTAAACATTTTTTTAGTTATTGTTTTCTTAGCAATATTTATTCTATATCTACTCATTTTTTAATAGTTAGATGTTTTCTTGTTGGGTTTCAATTCAGAATATAGATGAAGGATAACATTTTCTTCATATGGTAGGGCGGTGGATAACAAGGATCTCGAGGCTTAGATTAATTTTAGTATTTTAATACTGTGTTACTTTTGGCCAAAGAATTATCTTAAACTTGAACCCTAATGTTCATTTGGTTCCCAATTCCTAAATATATTAAGAATGTAAGTATAAATCATATGTTGATATTGAATGCCCATTCCACATATTGGATATCCCACTTCAACTATTAAAATGTGGTGTGCATGCATAATTTCCTTCTCAATGTAAGGAAATAACTCCTTGATATAGTTTGTGTGTGTGTGGGTGGGTGGGTGGGTGTGCATGCATGTGTGTGTGCATGTGCATGTGTGTGTGCGTGCGTGCGCGCGCGTGCGTGCGTGTGTGTGTGTGTGTGTGTGTGTGTGTGTGTGTGTGTGTGTGTGTGTGGAAGAGGGTTACCCGATCAGAAACATAGTCAAGATGTAAAGGGAGGTAATAGGATTCCAGCTCAGGATGTCAGACATCAAAAGGCGCAGTCACTTTTTTGTTTGACACGAAAATTACCTCATGTACAGCAAGATCAAGACACGTAATATATAAAACGTCCACAGTCATATATAAACACCCACAGTCATATAAAAACGCCCACATTAATATAAAAATGCCCACTGTAATATATAATACGTCCACAGTGATATAAAACGCCCACAGTAATATATAAAACACCCACAGTCATATATAAACACCCACAGTCATATAAAAATGCCCACATTAATATAAAAATGCCCACTGTAATATATAAACACCCACAGTGATATAAAACGCCCACAGTAATATATAAAACGCCCACATTAATATAAAAATGCCCACTGTAATATATAATACGCCCACAGTGATATAAAACGCCCACAGTAATATATAAAATGCCCACAGTCATATATAAACACCCAAAGTCATATAAAAATGCCCACATTAATATGAAAACACCCACTGTAATATATAAAACACTGGATTAAGTGGTCGAAATTCATGTGGGTATCCTCCACAAAATCACAGAGATATACAATAGAAAAAAATGCAGAGGAGGGTGTTGAATCGAGGGGGTTTCTTCCATTGAAACGCATGGAAATGCTAACAGAAAAATGCGGCCAAAAAAAACATAAGGCACAGCTGTAGATCGCATAGAACCAAGGAAGGTAGGCAACGTTGAGGTCATAAAATCTCTTTTATCCAATACCGACATGCAACAACAGAGTAAGAAGAAATATTTTTATAACCGTAACACCATTACAATCTCCGAGGAACATAAAGGAAAACCAATCAATCTGACGAGAACCCATGCAGAGTTAAGCAAAGTAGTTTTCATCTCACAAGCCAAGATAAAAAAAAATGTTGATAACAATAAGAGAGAGGCATAAAAAAAAATGTTGATAGCAATGTTTTTAAGCCCTAATATTGGCTCATTACCCCTTAATTGGGGCATATTAGATTAGTAATTTTATTTTATTTATGTCGTATTTAGGCCATTAGTTGTAATTATACCTCCTAGTCTCCTATATATACCAAGGAGACATTTTCATTTTGAATCATCTTGTACTTGAACATTTAAGTGGGGTAAAAGGAGGTTGCCC
>ML780536.1:3179534-3206561 GCA_009831015.1 Picea engelmannii | reverse complement strand
AAGGATAATAAATTATCACCAAAGTACTATGGCCCTTATAAGGTGTTGCAAAAGATTGGTACTATGGCATACAAATTGGAGCTACCTGCATCTTCACGAGTACACCCAGTTTTCCATGTTTCATGCTTAAAGAAGGTTATTGGTGATAAGATCCCAGTTCAAACTATATTTCTAGAACTTGACGAGGATGGAAAAATCATATTGGAGCCTGAAGCCATCACTAACACAAGAATTCACCAACTGAGGAATAGATCCATTTCAGAGTATCTCATTAAATGGAGGAAACTACCGACTAAAGATTCCACTTGGGAAGATGAGTCTTTTATACAGAAGCATCCAGAGTTACTCAAGCGTTGCAGACAACACTTGTCTCAAGGGGAGGGGCATGTTAAGCCCTAATATTGGCTCATTACCCCTTAATTGGGGCATATTAGATTAATAATGTTATTTTATTTATGTCGGATTTAGGCCATTAGTTGTAATTATACCTCCTAGTCTCCTATATATACCAAGGAGACATTTTCATTTTGAATCATCTTCTACTTGAACATTTAAGTTGGGTAAAAGGAGGTTGCCCCTCGAAGAGGCTTATTATCTGAAATTCTCTCTTTTTCAAGGCGTTGAGTACTTTTTCTGAGGATTTTCTATGCTATATTGATATTTGGTTCTTAACACAAGGAAGGTAGGCAACACTGAGGCCATAAAATCTCTTTTATCCAATACCGGCATGCAACAACAGAGTAAGAAGAAATATTTTTATAACCATAACACCATTACAATCACTGAGGAACATAAAGGAAAACCAATCAATCCGACGATAACCCATGCAGAGTTAAGCCAAGTAGTTTTCATCTCACAAGCCAAGATAAAAAAAAATGTTGATAACAATAAGAGAGGGCCAAGGTCCTAGTACCTTCTATCATGCAAAATGAAAAACATACCATTGCCTGATCGCCTACTCCGAGTGACGTCCGCGCGCTCCATGCCTCTCTCGCTCGTCGACCGTTGAGACCTCACCGGTACCTCCTAGCCAACGCTAGGGGTACTCTACTTCCCCCTTAGCCCCTCGAACCGCAAAGGGGCCACACAAGGCCAAGATACCACTCCTATCCGAGATGGGAAATCCCAACCCCTCACAAGTAAATCAGTCAAGTCACTAATCTGGCAGTGTAATGTTACGCTAACATCCGATCCCCTTTCTTCCTTCTCTTCCCTTTCTTTTATATAGTTTTAGAGCTTCCATCTTTCCCTAAATCTAATTTAATTTAAGTTTTAATAAAAATCTACTAAAAACTCTCCTTCGTACAAGTTTCATCCATCCCCCACGTTTCTCCATTAACTATTTTCCTTAATTTATTAAATTGTCTTATTTCCCTCACCCACCTAGAGTTGCTCCTAAATTTACTCCTAGGTGTTCCTAKATTCCCTCACAGGTTTAAATACTTTCCCTAAAATGAAGTTGCTAATTTAGTTCAATTTAGAAGGTTCTTAATTGCAGATTCTTTACTAAGTTGACCCCGCTTTTTACCATAAGTTCCCCTCTTTCCCTTATTATGTTTCCTCCATTCCTTAGTTTCCTAATTTTTATTATTCCCTTTTTTCCCCTTTTTATTAGAGCCAAAATGGCAATTGCGCAAATTAACCCCTTTTCCTTTTTATTAATAATTTAATATCTTTTACACTTTCACAAGTTAATTAATTAAATTCTTCTTTACCCCCTTTTTTTTTCCACATATTTTATTTAAGTTCTTACTCTCTTCATTTTACCCAAAAAATCATGAATTCCACAATTATTACTTAAGTGGTTTTTATTTTAAACTTTATTATTATTATTATTATTATTTTTTGAGAGATAATTTCTTACGGGTAGAAATTTTTTTACCCCTAGCAAAGTTTTAGACTTAGGACTTACATTCTGAACTAGGTGACATTTTAATTAGGGAAGTTGTTTTAAAATTTCTTAATGAGATATTAGTCTTAGGGACTTCTAGGTTCATTCCTTTAACATCATCAATGCGACATGCCCTTCAGGACGCACTATGTGATCCAAGGGTGCCACTCACCTCTAGTGTTTCTTTTGCGCGACGTGCCCTTCAGGACACACCACGTGCTCAAAGGGTGACACTCGCCTCTAGTGTTTCTTTTGCGCGACGTGCCCTTTAGGACGCACCATGTGCTCCAAGGGTGTCACTTGCCTCTTGACTGATTGGTAGACATCAATAACCTCTAGAGTCAACACTCCACCAAGTGAACTTGTGGGAGACTAAGGGCTTCTAAGGAATAAGGCCCCCGCCTTATTGCGCGCCCCTTAGAATCATCGTGAGCGACTGTCGTAGTCTTCCCTCACAACATCGTGGGTCCTCTCGAACTAGGTAATCGTTAACATACAGTTCGAGCCATGGCGAGAGTGCTAGTAGGCTGTGGCAGGGTTGTTGTGCACACCTCTCCCTCAACCTCTCTGGTAGTCGTGTGTGGCCCCTTTACTCCATATGTGAGTCTAGTCGGCAAGCTTTCGTTAGCCTGCATCATCAACAATCATGTCAGACATGTCCACATCATATCATCTAATCAAAGGTACTAAAATCACAATAAAATAGTCAAACCCCAATAGCAAACTCCCTGACTCGATCTGGAGTCCAAGGGGTTCCATCGATGCCCCTGCATCCTCAAGGTCCAAAACCCTTCATACTCAGTAAAACCGAGTCAATAGCACCTATCTATGTCAATGCAGTAAACATCATATCATCTATCATAATGCATCATAATCAAGGATAAATGTTTTAATATCATAATAGTCTGGATCACTTGCGAGCAAGTGTCCTCAAAGAATAAGTTTTCTCAGTGCGCCAGAGTGGGATGTTACATACACCCCTCTTTGTCTAAACTTCGTCTCGAAGTTTCATAGTATAAATGCCGAAATAAACGTATCACAGTATCATAAGTCTATCTATCAAACAAAGATGGAAATTGCTAGCGCATATCATATGAGTCCTCCTAGGTTGCCGAGTGCAGACTATAATTGTCCCACTGGACCTTGACCTGATCTACCATTCGACGTCGTAACTATCGAACACGATGATCTAAGATGTGGATCGTCTCAGCTATGATCGCTCCCTCGTCTGATACTTGCAAGGAACTCATGTCAATCACATGTGTAGTATCACTAATATAATGTATCAAAACAGATACGTGAAAAACATCGTGCATACGCCTCAAAGAATCAGGCAAGGCTAGTCGATAGTCCACGTGCCCCTTTCTCTCCACAATATTGAAAGGTCCCATGAACCTAGGAGAGATTTTATCTCCCTTTCCAAACTTGATCGAACTCTTATGCGGTTTAACCCGCAGGAAGACTCAATCATTGACCTCGTAACTACGGTCGACTCGGTGCGCATCGGCATAACGCTTCTGTCGATCCTACACTTCTTTAATCCTTTGTATTATGGTTTTCATTTGCTCTTCCATTTCTTGGATCGCTTATGGTCCCACTAGGACCCTATCCTCAAGCTAATCCCAACTCAAGGGCATCCGACATGGTCACCCGTAAAGAAATTCGAAAGGTGACATCTTAATGGTGCTCTGGTAACTATTGTTGTAAGAGAACTCCACTACTAGAAAGAATTCCTCCCAATGCTTTTGTTGGTCCATCACGTACATGCACAACATGTCCTCCAAGGTTTGTTTCATTCCATCGGTCTATCCATTAGTCTCTGGGTGATACGCAGTACTAAAGTTAAGTTGGGTTCCCAAGGCCTCTTGGAAACTCGTCCAAAATCGTCCAGTAAACACTGATCCTCGATCAGATATAATCCTCTTAGGCACACCATGCAGCCTCACAATCTCACTGATGAAAACTATGGCTATGTTAGGTGCCTGATACGTCGTACGCACAGAAATAAAGTGAGCACTCTTCGTCAGAGTGTCTACTACTACCAAAATCGAGTCATGTCTCCTTGCCGTCAGTGGCAATCCAACAATAAAATCCATCGAAATAACCTCCCATTTCGATTCTAGAACGGCATGTGGTTGAAGTAATCCTGATGGGTGTCTATGTTTAGCCTTTACCTGCTGACACTCTAGACATCTGGCCACATAGTTGACTATGTCGACCTTCATTCCCTTCCAGAAGAATAAGGGTTTAAGGTTTGCTCTCATCTTCGTGAACCCCCGGGGTGAGCCATGTAAACTACTCTATGAGCCTCGCTCAGGATCAACATCCTCAACTCATCATTTGGAATTACGTAAATCCGACTTTTAAACCTCAATAAACCATCGCTATCAAATTAAAATCCCTCGTATCGTGGTACCATCATTTTGTTTTGTCTGATAAAACCCTCGACCTCTTTGTACCAGTCATCGTCATGTTGTAAAGTGAGAATCTTCTCATGTAGATTCGTCTGAAGAGGAAACACTGAAAAGATGTGTGGTCTCCAACTCAAAGCATCTACCACTCAGTTCATTGTTCCCTTTATGTAAGTAATCTCAAAGTCTTACTCGCTAGAAAATTTCGACCAACGTCATTGTCGCGTGTTCAGGTCGCTTTGCATAAAAAGGTGTTGTAGTCCACAATGATCATTCTTTAGTTCAAATTTTCATCCAACAAGGTAGTGTCTCCAAACCTTCAAGGCATATACAATGGCTAATAACTCCAAATCATGCGTCGCGTAGTTGTCCTCATGCCTTCTCAGTTTCCTCAAAATGTAAGCAATCACTCATCTGTCTTGCATCAAGACTCCGCCTAAACCTTCCTTGGATGCGTTTGTGCATACCAAGAAGTTCGCATCCATGTCAGGGACCTTTAGTATCGACAGTGTCGTCAACAACTCTTTAAGCCTCTGAAATTCTTCCGCGCATTTCTTGGTCCAAACAAACTTCTTGTTTTTCTTCTGCAATTCCATGATCCGATTTGCTATCTTCAAAAATCCCTCGACAAACCGTCGATAGTATCTTGCTAAACCCATAAAGCTACACACTTCCATGACATTCGTCGACGCAGGCCATTCCATAATAGCCTCGACCTTGGCTAGATCCATGACGATACCTTCGCTAGAGATGACATGCCCTAAGTAGTGAATCCTCGATTGATAAAAAGAGCATTTGGACAACTTCCCATATAATTTGTGCCCTCGCAGACACTGTAGTACCAAGCGCAAGTTCTTGTCATGCTTCTCAGTCGTACGAGAGTAAATCAAGATATCGTCAATGAATACTTGGACGAACTTGTCCAAGTATTCGCAGAACACCCCATTCACCAAACTCATAAATACCCCTGGGGCGTTTTTCAGTCCAAATGGTAAAACAATAAACTTGTAATGTCCAAATCCCATCTTAAAGGTGGTCTTAGGGACGTCATCCTCCTTAATCCGCAACTGGTGATATCCTGATCGCAAATCAATCTTGGAGAACATGGTCGCACCCTTCATTTGATCGAACAGATCATCAATTCTCGGCAAGGGATACTGATTCTTGATCATGGACTTGTTCAGTTGATGGTAGTTGATGCAAAGCCTCCACGATCCGTCCTTATTTCATATGAAAATAACCAGTGCACCCCACGGTGACACACTAAGACGTATCAGTCCCAGGTCCAACAACTCCTTCAGTTGCATTTTCAACTCTTGTAACTCCGGGGTCAACATCTGATAAGGCCTTCTTGCTATCGATTCAGTCCCCGGTTTTAGGTATATGGTAAAATCCAACTCTCTCTCCGGTGGCATCCCAGGTAACTCCTATGGAAACACGTCTGCAAACTCTTTCACCACCGGAAGGTGTTCTAGACCTTCCACTACTCCCTTCTCGTTTAATGCAAGGATCACATAAATATTTCACCCCTTGCGCATACTCTTCCGTAGATGTAAGGAAGAAATGAACCTTAGGGAAACTCCCTGGTTCAGGCCTACAATCACACGCCTCTATCCCTCGTCATCGACCAAGCTCAACCGTTTTGTCTTACAGTTGAGTATTGCCTCATGAGACTCCAACCAATCCATACCAATCACGACATCATAAGATCCTAATATAGTGACGTACAGGTTGGCCCTCATGAAAAACTCTCTCAGGTTAAGGGCACAACCCGCAACCTTTCCTCCAACCTTCTAATTGGCTCCCGAAGCCATCTCTACGAAGATAAACTCGTCTTGTTTGACTACCTTTACCTTAATCCTTTTTAGTGCCACACTAGAAATGAAACTCTCGGTAGCACCAAGATCTATCAAAACACTAAGGGTCTGGTCAGCGACGGTACCTGTCGTCTCGAGCACAGTCGACTGGTGCTCTGCCTGACGGTTATTCACCGCTACATGAATTCGATGGGCCTTGCCCATATCTCCCATTGTAGTGGGTTCGTATGATCCAGATGCTCTGGTCCTCTCCACAAGACAGTCACGCTGGTAGTGTCGCTCCCCACACGTCCAACACCCCTTCCTCGGCCAAGTAGTCCTGGTACCCGAAGTAGAAGATGACGACTGACCGGCCTGGAACCCTGGTTTGTTCTACTGAACAGGCCTAAACTGTTTCTACTGCGAGCGACACTACTGTTGATGCTATGGTCCCTGATAAGGTATCCACGGTTGAGGTGGCGGTTGTTGGGGTGTGTTGAAAGTGGATCCCCTCTAGAAGCCACGATATCTCGGCGTATGTCTCGTTGGTGTCTGGTGCTGTTGTGTTCCAGATGAAACCTGCCCTGCTGGTCTCACTAGAGTCCTGGTCTGACCCCCACTGATAAGCTCCTCCTCTGCTATGAGGGCCTTCTGGACGACATCGTGCAAGGTTTGAGGCATCAAAATCCTAGCCTTTTCACGCAGGCTGTTGTTAAGGCCAAACACAAACCTGTTGACCTTAATTTTTTCTGTGTTAAGGTGCGAAGCATACCGGAGCAGCTCCATAAAACGGGCCTCGTACTCGGGCACTATACGACCTACCTGTCGTAAGGCGTTGAAATCATTGAGCTGACGCTCAATGAATTCCTCTGAAAGGTACCTCTCTCAGAACCGTTCCTCGAACAGTTCCCATGACATGTCTTGAACGGCCATGTTCAGCTGCGGTAGGAGCGTCTTCCACCATAGAAGAGTGCTCCCCTTCAGTTGAAATACCACCATGCGAACCTTCATGTTGGAGGTATAATCGTGAAGTGAGAAGCACATCACCATGTTCTCCAACCATGCCTCGGCAGCTACGCCATCCGGGGCACAAAAGAAATCAGGAAATTTGACCTTCTCGAGTTCACGGTGAATGCTACCAGTAACGGCCAATGCACGTGGTGAAACCTCAGCGAGTGTCGACACCCTGGCCTCATCTCTGTCCAAACAAATGATTAGTGCCTCAGACATGCATTGAAAGGATATCATCATTCTGATTACATCGCCAACTGCTATCTGCTCCTTCCCGAGAACCTGCTCCTCTCCCTGGGGGTTAGACCCCTCAGGTGTGGATGCTACTGGAGGCGTCACGCCTCCTCCCCTAGCACCCCATTGTCTGCCTCCACGACGTCCTCTAACCATGATTACCTGCACGCACACAAGTCAACTCAATTAGCAATAGTATAATCAAATCATAACAACGAAAGCCATAGCAATCCCAAGTCGCAGGTTAAACCCGCTCTGATACCATATGTAACGACCTCCTCATTACGCTGACAAACCTCTTATAACAAGTGAGAAAAAAAAAATTGTGTGTGCATGTGTACAAGGGTAACAAGACAGTATACTCTGCACCGCCACATGACGACGCATCATGACGCATGCAACTGCGATATCAACATAAAGATCTAAGACACACATCAACATCTACTAGTAAAGAACAACAATCAACCAACCAAATAAAAAGACTGACTACCCACCCGTCCTACCCTACAATGGTTAGGACCTCCAAGACACATAAGCAATGCTCAAGCCCAGGTTCCCATCAATTTTAACCATTTAAGGTCTCGGGGCTGGCGACTGTTCTGAGGAACATGGAGGTGTCTACATCTCGCCCAACACAAAGTCTCAATTATACTTTAATTCATTTGGAATAGTGAACTCACTAGATTTTGACCTAGTCACAACCTAGTTACCTTTAATGATTTGATGGAAATAAAAATAAAATTATTAAATTCTAACTAACTATGCAATATACGAGTGGAGTCCTAATCTATGATTCCTAGCCAAGATAAAGAAAAACACAATGGATATGAAATATATTGATATAAATGAAGTAATAACCATGAAATAGTTCAAAATGTTACACATACACAAATCCCATATAGCTTAATGTAAATGAAATATAGCTTATCATAATAATAGAAAGCTAGAACTTCATATCCATTTTTTGAAACCATTTTAAAGATCAAGTAACATAGCATTAATAGAACAAGATTAGTCCCAAGTATATTGACCCAATCTCACAAGAATTCAATAATGCATGAGCGAGAAAATTTTAAGCTACCATAGATACACATAATCAGTTTCTCCAAAAGTGGCCAAGAGTTTTTTTTTTCATTAAAAATATGAAAAAATAATCCAAACAGTTCAGTTCTGAGAATCCTATTTTACATTGTCTATATTCATATTTATACATAAAAATAAAGTAACTGCAAGAAATTGGATTGATTCGTTTGCTAATTTCTTGAACTTTTGATTTTGATTAATTAATGATTGAACTTTGGCCTTGTCCTTGTCATTGAAGGCTTCCAAGCTTCAACCATGGCATTGATATAATTTGTTTGTAGAAATCAATGTTGATTGAGAGGACCTCAAAGAAAGGCAACATTCCTCTTCAACTTCTTAATATATTTTTTCACTTTCAACAAAGTGGATTTAAGTGTAAAACTATTCCCTGAAGGGACTTTCATGTATTCCTTCAACTATTTTATGGTAATTATAGAAACAAAGGAAGAAAGTATTAATCATGAGAGATAGTATGATCTGATTCCTTTAGTAGTTGATCTCATTTGAAGAAGTCATTCATAGAACCTAAGGTAGGTAAATTGCAATTTGATATTACTCTTTTAAACATGCCATATTTTAGTGGTACCATCACTTTTAGAATCCATATTTTCACAAGATTATTGAGCCAAATTCTTCCAACAGTCTAAGCCACAATCAATATCAATGATCTCATCCTCGATCATGTAGGAAACCTATGGATCAAGACTGCTCATTTATTCTTGTCATATTGAAACACAATTGAACTGTAAATGAACCTATTCCTATTGACGCTTCTAGTAGAGAAGGCGTTTTTGAAGATACATCATGATGTTGACCCAGTTATGGAATGTCTGTACCTTCTCAATAAAAATTACTCTGTCGAGTGTTTAGCTTGTCCTGAATTTTAGAAGAATAATTTATAAAACTAGTGGGGTCACATTGATTGGTCTTATAATAACTTACCTCATTTTCCAATTTAGCAATATTTTCTTACTGTTTCTTAAAGAGAAAGATCATAGATATATAACATTTTGATAGAGATATATGTAACTTAAGACAACTAAATAAAGGTCAACGCTTACTGACAAGATGAATAACATCATATAAAACAGGATCAATACGAGCTTCAAGAACCATAATAGTGGAACACCATCTTTATGAAGATTTACATGCCGAAACAACAACAACATCTAAAAGTTGATCATTTAAGCAGTGGAAGAGGGTTACCCGATTAGAAACATAGTCAAGATGTAAAGGGAGGTAATAGGATTCCATCTCAGGATGTCAGACATCAAAAGGCGCAGTCACTTTTTCGTTTGACACGGAAAATAACTCATGTACAGCAAGATCAAGACACGTAATATATAAAATGCCCACAGTCATATAAAAATGCCCACATTAATATAAAAACTCCCATTGTAATATATAATATGCCCACAGTGATATAAAACACCCACAGTAATATATAAAATGCCCACAGTCATATATAAATGCCCACAGTCATATAAAAATGCCCACATTAATATAAAAACACCCACTGTAATATATAAACACCCATAGTGATATAAAACGCCCATAGTAATATATAAAACACCCACATTAATATAAAAACACCCACTGTAATATATAATATGCCCAGAGTGATATAAAATGCCCACAGTAATATATAAAATGCCCACAGTCATATATAAATGCCCACAGTCATATAAAAACGCCCACATTAATATAAAAACACACACTATAATATATAAAACGCAGGATTAAGTGGTCGAAATTCGTGTGGGTATCCTCCACAAAATCGCAGAGATATACAATAGAAAAAAATGCAGAGGAGGGTGTTGAATCGAGGGGGTTTCTTCCACTGAAATGCATGGAAATGCTAACAGAAAAACGTGGACAAAACAAACATAAGGCACAGTTGTAGATCGCACAGAACCAAGGAAGGTAGGCAATGCCGAGGTCATAAAATATCTTTTATCCAATACCAACATGCAATAGTAGAGTAAAAAGAAATATTTTTATGACCATAACACCATTAAATCGCCGAGGAACATAAAGGAAAACCAATCAATCCGACGAGAACCCATGCAAAGTTAAGCCAAGTAGTTTTCATCTCACAAGCCAAGATAAAAAAAAATGTTGATAACAATAAGAGAGGGCCAAGGTCCTAGTACCTTCTATCATGCAAAATGAAAAACATATTGTTTCCTGATCGCCTGCTCCAGGTGACGTCCGCGCACTCCGTGCCGCTCTCGCCCGCCGATCATCAAGACCTCACCGGTACCTCCCAGCCAATTCTAGGGGTACTCTTCTCCCCCCTTAGCCCCCGAAACGCAAAGAGGCCACACACTATCCAGATGGTGCGTCTAGCTCCCAGCTCGCCTCGCAAGGCCGAGCTACCACTCCTATCCGAGCTGGGAAATCCCAACTCCTCAGAAGTAAATCAGTCAAGTCACTAATCCGGCAGCGTAACGTTACGCTAATAGTCGATCCCCTTTCTTCCTTCTCTTCCCTTTCTTTTATATAGTTGTAGAACTTTCATCTTTCCCTAAATCTAATTTAATTTAAGTTTTAATAAAAATCTACTAAAACCTCTCCTTCGTACAAGTGTCATCCATCCCCCACGTTTCTCCATTAACTATTTTCCTTAATTTATTAAATTGTCTTATTTCCCTCACCCACCTAGAGTTGCTCCTAAATTTATTCCTAGGTGTTCCTAGATTCCCTCACAGTTTTAAATACTTTCCCTAAAATGAAGTTGCTAATTGAGTTCAATTTAGAAGGTTCTTAATTGCAGATTCTTTACTAAGTTGACCTTACTTTTTACCATAAGTTCCCCTCTTTCCCTTATTAAGTTTCCTCCATTCCTTAGTTTCCTAATTTTTATTATTCCCTTTTTTCCCCTTTTTATTAGAGACAAAATGGCAGTTGCACAAATTAACCCCTTTTTCTTTTTATTAATAATTTAATATCTTTTACACTTTCACAAGTTAATTAATTAAATTCTTCTTTACCTCCTTTTTTTTTCCACATATTTTATTTAAGTTCTTACTCTCTTCATTTTACCCAAAAATTCATGAAGTCCACAATTATTACTTAAGTGGTTTTTATTTTAAAATTTATTATTATTATTATTATTATTATTATTATTATTATTTAGAGAGATAATTTATTACGGGTAGACAAAATTTTACCCCTAGCGAAGTTTTAGACTTAGGACTTAGATTCTGAACTAGGCGACATTTTAATTAGGGAAGTTGTTTTAAAATTTCTTAATGAGATATTAGTCTTAGGGCCTTCTAGGTTCGTTCCTTTAACATCATCAATGCGACGTGCCCTTCAGGACGCACTACGTGCTCCAAGGGTGCCACTCGCCTATAGTGTTTCTTTTACATGATGTGCCCTTCAGGACGCACCACGTGCTCCAAGGGTGTCACTCGCCTCTAGTGTTTCGTTTGTGCGACGTGCCCTTTAGGATGCACCACGTGCTCCAAGGGTGCCACTCGCCTCTTGACTGATTGGTAGACATCAATAACCCCTGGAGTCAACACTCCGCCAGGTGAACTTGTGGGAGACTAAGAGATTCTAAGGAATAAGGCCCCCACCTTATTGCACGCCCCTTAGAATCATCGTGAGCGACTGTCGCAGTCTGCCCTTGCGGCATTGTGGGTCCTCTCAAACTAGGTAATCGTTAACCTACAGTTTGAGCCACGGCGGAAGTGCTTGTAGGCTGTGGCAGGGCTACTGTCCACGCCTCTCCCTCAACCTCTCTGGTAGTCGTGTGTGGCCCCTTTACTCCATATGTGAGTCTGGTCGACAAGCTTTCATCAGCCTGCATCATCAACAATCATGTCATACATGTCCACATCATATCATCTAATCAAAGGTACTAAAATCATAGTAAAACAATCAAACCCCAATAGCACACTCCCTGACTCGATTCAGAGTCCAAGAGGTTTCGTCGATGCCCCTGCATCTTCAAGGTCCAAAACCTTGCATACTCAGTAAAATCGAGTCAATAGCACATGTCTATGTCAGTGCAGTAAACATCATATCATCTATCATAACACATCATAATCAAGGACAAATGTTTTAATATCATAATAGTCCGGATCACTCACGAGCAAGTGTCCTCAAAGAATAAGTTTTCTCAGTGCGCCAGAGTGGGATGTTACAAAATGATCCATGGAGTGCATCATTCACTTCATATGTTTATATCTTCTATAAAATTTTATATCACAACTTATTAGTGCACTAGAGCACCCACTTTCATAATGTGAACTATATAAACTACTTCATATCCTATTAATCCTTAGTTTATTAAGTTATTCTATTTATATTGTCTCTCTATCCTTATATGTATATGATTTTCATGTAATGTTTCCATCCCAAGGACAAGGATGAGGCTTGGATTTTCTTACATCATAGGAAATAAAAAATCAAATCTATATTTAAGGACAATGAAGCAATGAAAACATTATTTTCTTGAAATTATTAATGAGAAATCTCTTCCCTAAGGCTTCAATGGTTATGAATGCATTTTTTTCCATAAAATATCGTTTTTTTGACTAGACTTCATTCCCCACCACATAGATAAAAATGCCAAGTGCATATTTTTCAATGCAAGTTCTTTAGTCACAATGTAGATCAAACCCCTACAAAATAAATTCACAAATTCATCCAAACCAAGCATCACAAATTACAAGTATACAATTTTCATTATAAGAAATGAATATTGAATTTAATTAGGGTTTACTACTAAACCTATTTCAAATACTCTAAGATCAAAATGCCAAGTGCATATTTTTCAATGCAAGTTCTTTAGTCACAATGTAGATCAAACCCTACAAAATAAATGCACAAATTCATCCAGACTGGGCATCACAAATTACAAGTATACAATTTTCATTATAAGAAATGAATATTGAATTTACTTAGGGTTTGCTACTAAATCTATTTCGACTACTCTTATGGATCAAATTTTTAAATTTAATGTTAGAAATGGTTATGTTTAAATGCACTGAATACTAGTAAATTATCATACGGATTTGTTCTCGAGACTTTTTGAGTGTCTATAATTTTGATCCTAATATCTATTACATCATAGTCTTAGACTAAAGGCCACAAAAGGGTATATTTCCATGAATTGGTTTCTAATTTATTAAATTGATTTGTACTCATCAAGTCTATCTTCTAATGTAACAATGTTAAGAGGAACATTGAGTGAACTAGAGGATAAAGTAGAGCACATCTCGAATGAAATGACATCACCACACTTTTATTTCATATTCATGGATCACCTCAAGCATTGTTATCTACAAATATTTTGTTACTTAATGTTAGGGTCCTACCTTCTTCAATTCTTGGTTAAAGAGTCTTATATATTACATTGTATAGGCTCCTTGGAATTTAATGAACAAAACTATTGTTTTTTATTTATTTATTTTTAATTTCAATTTTTTTTTTTTAATTTATCTATTTATTTATTTTAAATTAAAAAACAAAATCTTTTGTTTTTATTTATCTATTTATTTATTTTAAATTAAAAAACAAAATCTTTAAAAATAAAAATTTCAGCATCATATTGACATCTATATGATGTTAGAGTTCATACACTTAAGGTAGTGTTTTCTAAAGTATTTTTGGCATAGTAATTTTTATTGGATAATATTGTTATACCACATATATCAATAGGACATTGGAATTCCAACATCCATAAATAAAATTGAGGTCAAGAACAATCTACCATGTTTCTTTTGCTTGATAGGAATCTATGGGATGTTCAAATTTTGATGTCCATAAGAAAAATTGAGGTCTTGAAGTTGCCACATGGCTTGGCAGGGCATCAATATATCAATGTTTATACAATTCCTCTAAATTGATGTTAGAAATATTGACAAAATCATTCCAATATTGAAATATACTTATTTTTTATATTGTTCTGACAATACTAATGTCAATTCAATGTTGAAATTTGTACCCAAATCTAGTAGTTTGAAATGGAGTCATATTTAGTCCATTGATTATGTAAATATCTACTTTATATGTTCTTTTTTCCATGATTATGGTCATTTAAAGTTTGATTGTACTTCTAGGATGAATACTCACCTAGGGAATCCCCATTGGGCTCATCATGGTTCCTCTCACAAATTTGGAATAGTCTCACCCTCACCCCAAGGAAATTTGACTATAACAAAGGTAGTTTGGAAGGATAAAAAAAAACCATTCTCCATCTACATTGATGGAAGACTATCCAAAAAGGAAGGGGACATTGGAAACAAATAATATTGAAGATAACACAACCACTTTTGTTGAATTAGATACTCTCAAATACCTATATCGTGGGGTGGAAGAAAAGGAAACAAGAACATAGGTTCTCTACAGGTATTGGATGCATTGACAACTTTTTTTCTAGGTAATTCCTTATTATATATGTATGGAACCCCCATATCTTTGTTTTATTAAATGAAAAAATTCCTTTACCTCCTTCGGATATAAGAATAGGACTTGGTTCTCATGGATCACCCTTATCTAAAGAGACTCCTCTACTCTCTATATCTCAACCTAATCTTTGTATCCCTTCCTCTTAGTCCTCTCCCTTATAGATCCCTAATTTAGATAGGAGGACTCTAGAGGTTCCCTTGAATCTTAACCCTCAACTCCCTAATATATCAAGGAATACCATGACTCAAGAGAAACCTTTCATTTGAGATCCTCCAAATATTTTTTGTTAGCAGAGGGGTAGAAGGAGGGCTTGCATTTGAATTTCATTTGAAACTCGCCGCTCCTTTAACATTGGCACTCTTGGCAGAAAATCCTTCTTGTCAATATCTCAATAGAAATATGAAAGAGAGATTCCTAAACTGAAATATAAAACCATCTCTAGGGAATTTAGAGTAGGTTCATCCCCCTCAAGGTTAAACCATGATTATTATGACAGTTAATATAAGAGGGTTAGGGGCACCCCATAAAAATATTTTATAGATAGATTAGTTAGGGTTCATAAACTTGATATTATTTTGATCCAACAAACTATGGTGAAGGGTGAAAAATATAAGAAATATTTGTCATCTATTCTAAAAGGATGGAATTTTGTGTCCTCTAATGGTGTAGGTAGATATATAGGGCTCATAACAACATGGAATTGGGGAAAACGTATATAGTTGTTAATTTGCATGGGCCATACATTAATAGGTGAGAATATTGGGAAATATCCTTGTGTCATTAGTTTCTAGGAGGTGATAGCATAATTCTTGGAGGAGACTTCAACTTTGTTCTTAGGAATGAATATATTTGAAGTGAGGCTAGCATGATGGATTTCCGAGCACCCTTTTTGTTGAATCAATGTTCGGATATGAAACTATGTGATCCCAATCCTATTGAAATTGTCCCAACATGGAAAAATATGCAATCAAGGACTGAAGGTGTTACAAAAATATTTATTCTTGGGGGGATCTATGAAAGAGAGGATAATTTTATAATTTGGATTCGAATTGGAGAGACCTAAGATCATGTTCTATCCTTCCTTCAAATAGAAAAATATGATAAAATTACTCTAGAACCTTTTAAGTTCAATACACACATGTTACATGATGAATAATTCTCCAACATTGCTAAGGAAGAGTGTATATTCTTTGACCCTACACTGCAAGACTCTACCATCCTATAGTTTTGCTCAAATATTAAGAGGGTGAAAAGAAACTACAATATGATGCGCCAAACATAATCCAATGATCCCAAAATGATATTTTAGAGGTAGCAAAATGTATCTCTAATATTTTTTATAAGAAAATCCATGGAATATTCTCAAAACAGGATAAGACTATCCTAAATACTCTATAACAAAAAAAAAAAAGGAACCTTCTATCTTGGGCGACAACTAAATGGAGACAAAAGAGTTAGTCAATTGGATAGAATAGGGAGAAGAGAATAATAAGTTTTCCATAACTATGTGAAGGGTGGGATGAATTAAAATACTATTTATATGCTTCTGAATTCTATTGGACCCGAGGCCACTACTTTTCAATATTCCACTCCATTGATGATAGTGTTTCTTATTTCAAATAGGTATATAAGGACCCATAGAGAGTTAAAATTCTGAGATATTATAGGTTGTAGGGTACTTTCCTATGTTCATGAAAGAGAATACAAATGAGGAACTAATAGTAGAAGTCACTAAGGATGAGCTCAAAGAAGTAATGTATTCCTTTGAAAATATAAAATTCATGCTCAAGATGAATGGGTCATAGAATTATATCATGGATTTAATGATGTGCTATAAAATGACATATCAAATATGGTGGAAGGATCTAGGATCTCAGGGAAAGGCTTGGGAGACCTAAATTTGAACTTTGTAACTCTAATTCCTAAAAAAGACAGTCCATGTTCGCCTGTCTCACTAAGTAATTTAATTTTATTACAAATTTTGTTTTTAAAAGACTTAAATGTTCCCTCTAGCACATATTTTATTAAATTTGGAATTACGTAGTGGATCTAGAATCTTAGTTAAACTAAAAAACTTAAATTGTATGATTCTCTTGAAGTAAAAAAAAATAGATTTTTAATCCTCTCCTCAATGATATCTCTAGAATAGTTTAGGTTCTTAGTAGATCACCAAATCCACGATGCCATGGGAGTATCCAAGGAACGACTTCACTCAACTAAAAATAAGAAACTATTTACTATGGTTATAAATCTTAACTCGTCTATGAGTTTTGACAGGAAAATTGGATGCATTCACGACTTATACTTTTTGACAATGTTTTAATATCTCATTTGTTAATTGGATAGAAGGTTGTCTAAGATCATCCTCCTCCTATATTCTAATTAATGGGTTAGCTTCAAGATTATCTAAACTTCTAGGGTTTGAGCCAAGGATGTCCCTTGTCTCTACCACTCTTCTTCATCATTACTAAATGCCTTAACATAATTCTTGGAACCTCAAGAGAAGAGGAAGACTAAAAGGCATTAATTAACATTGAGGGTGTTGTTTCAATCACTCACATATGGTTTGTGGTTTATATCATTTCATTTGGTGTTGGTATAGTTAGAGAAGTAGAGTATATATAAACATATTTTGACTCTTTTTGGAGTAACAATTAGTATGGAAGTTAATCTTCATAAATCTACCATTTCTTTTAATGGGTTGAATGAGAGGCTAGAAAGAAAAATCAATCAAATTCCCCATTTTTATGTTCAACCTTTCAACAAAGGAATGAAACACTTGGGTTTGTTATGAAGATAAAATTCTATGGGTACAAGGATTCTCTTTGTATATAAGGGATAATTTTAAGTATAGAAATTTATCTTGAAATGTAGAAACCTTGGAAAATTTTACTAGTCCTTGCAAACTATAAAATCTTAGGCAATATTTTTGTAAAAATATTCAATTTTATAAGGATTTTATATAGTTTCTATAAAATTTTGGCGATTATTTATGTAAAATAATTCTATATTGTAAAATTTGGGCTAATCAATTTTAGAAGAAAAGAAAATTGGTGAATCATTTTCTAGGAAAAAGTGTGGGAAATTAGCCCATGGGTGAAATTTAGCCCCCAAAAGTTTCTCTGTTGTCTATATCAAAAGGATAAAAAAATAACAATTTGGTGCACTAGGTGCTTATCATTGGGAGGTCAATTAAACTTGGTCAAATCTATGCTATAAACAACTCCAATATATTGACATTCCTTGGCCTACATACTAGTTGACATTTTGGAAAAGATAAGAAATATATGTTTTCAATTTCTATGGAAAGGTAAGAAAGAAAGGGGGGTATTCCCATTGGTAAAATGGAAAATTCCCACCAAGCATGAAGCCATGGGGGGTGGTATTGAAAATTATACACTAATTTAGGAAATCCTTAGTTGCAAAGAACCTTTGGAGGATTATCGAATATCCAAGGATGTTCCAGCAGATAATTAAAACTATGTACAATAATTCTCCTTTCAATTGAAATTGGAAAATATCCATAATTAAATATTTTCTAGGGGCATATATCAGTTGGAAGGATATAAATTTACCATTCCCCCTCATTGGTCATTGGATAAAACAAAATATAGGGAATTTCCTACTAGTCATAATAGGAGAAGATACTTGGATAGGAATTAATGGTGAACATATGCTCTCTAATTATCTTGTTGAAACCCTTATACTCAAAGGGATAGTGTTCATGGATGATGCATAGATATTTTAATATGACACTTAATATTTTAATATTTTAAATTATGTTCTCTAATATTTTAATAGTGTAGTCTAAAACCCAAAAATAGGGTATACATAACAAGATCTGGATATAAGGTGATGTTCTTAGTACATGATAAAGAGGAATACTAGTGGTGGAAACCAATTAGGAAAACAAAATCCCCTTTTAAGGCCATGTTATTCTTCTAGTTGGATATGAGCAATAAATATCCTACCTAAGACATCTTGTAAAAAGTAGCTTAGTCTAGGATAGGGTATTGCATTCTACGTAAATTAGGTGAGGAATAACTTAGAACATCATTATGAAATGTTCATTATCTAAAGAAGTTTGGAAAGGGGAATTATCCTTGGGTAATAATGTTCACACTTGGGATAGATCAAATCTAGTTAAGGGTTATAAGAAATGGATGGAGGAGCAACTACTAGAAAACCATAGATCTCTCCCTATAATAATTATTTGAGAGTTATTAGGAACCAAAAATTTTCAAGAACATGTCTTACTCCCCAGCCTATACACCCATCTATAACCACTAATTTCCTTTCTAAGGTTATCAAATTCCTTATTTTTTCTTCTTATTTAGGTAGTTTTTAGATTTTAGAATGCAAGTGCCACCTCCAAGAGGATGTAGCATCAAATAAAAAAAATGAATTTTTTCTTCTTCATAGATGAGAATGGAATGAGAAATTGTACTAATTCCCAAATATATATATATATATATATATATATAATACTTTCCATGTACTCCTTTATGTGAGGAATACTTTCCTTCACTCACCTCTTCATAGATTCATATTTGGCTCTATAAGTCAAAAGTTTTGGTTATTTTATTTAATGCACATGATGAAAATGATCTGATTTCTTGATTTTAAATCTAGAAAGAAATGTTTTATTTATCATGGACCCCTCTTTCATCTTCCCCTCTTATGAATTCATAGCCTCCTTGTGCTCCCTACAACCATCGTGGACTACTATATATTATATTCCATCATTGAATTTTTACATAACATATAATTTGGTATCACTCCAAGAAACCCTTTGTGGTTGCAGACCAAAGGTGCTTGGTAACTTAAGAAATTTATGTTTTTGTATTTTGTAAAGGTGGATCAATGGGACAACTCAATACAGCTTATAGCATTCAAACATGAAAATGATAAACAAATAGACAGTGCTCTCAAAGATTGATTAATTAGCAGATAGCTTTAAAGTGGGTGAAGAACAGATTGTAACTAAAACAGTACAATGTAGGGTCTAAGAGACAATCAAAAGACTTATTATCAGGCTATGAGCTAAACAATGGGATAACAACCATTCAAAGCTTGACAACATAGATAATAATGCAGAAGAAAGATGGAAAGCTGACAATCAAAATTGAAAGGAACCTGTGATCTGTATTAACATAAAAAGTCTGAGTACAATAGCCAATTACTCTATCCAAAATCGAACCCTAGGTTCATGTTCTTTTCTAATATTTATAAGATTACAAAACAGTTATTTGATCCTAAAAACATGGATCAAATCCACTAAAAATAGCAAGTCAAAAAACTGTTGCAAAATAAGTGGGATATTTCCTCAAAACGAGGTCAATCCCAGATTTGTCTCAATTGATGTTGATGATGTGTAGACAACCTTCCAAGGCTAAAATACCATTCTCCCATGGAGACCAAGTCGAGTTGGCTGATGTGGAAAAATACCCTGCTTTTTAGTTCAAATGAAATTGCCCATATACATTTGAAATAATTCCTTGTTTCATCATATATCAAAAATGACTGCTGAACTGAGTGAGATAATTCATTAGACATGCATTGGAAAAGGTTCCAAACCTTTTCATATAAAAAATCCCCGACCTGTGCAAAAACTTATTCAAATTCTGGACACACGGACTTTCGGTGGTTGAATGGAGCAGTTCCTGGGTGAGTTATCCACCGAAAGTGCCTGTTTCGGTGGTTAATGAGCACAGTGGGGCTCGCCTAAACCACCGAATGTTGCACTTTGAAGACCTTTCAAAATTGCAAAAATGGTTGTTCTGAAACTTCTTTTAACACTTATACTTTCTGAGGTACTGTAGTCTTGATTCGAGCAGACCTTCGAACCTTTGCTGGCTGTGTAGGGGAATCTGTTACATCTATTATGGTTGTGTCCAGATTATCCAAAGTGTCTAACCCAGTTCGTTCCTCCTCTGGAGATTCCAACTTATTTAGCCTAAGCCTCAGAGCCCTGAGTTGCCTATATAATTTCATATTCTCCCTGATCAACTCTTTGTTTCTCCCTTTGATTGAATCATGTTTTTCTTTGAGAATTTCATTCTCTTTGAATAGATCAGCAACCTTCTATGTTAGATCTATGTTTGAATTTTTTATTACCCTCTCAAGTACTTCCATCTCATAGATTTCTCGCAGAAGCTTATTGATTTTCCTGGTCTTACCTTTCTGAGGCTTGCTTGATGAAGCTTCTGCCTTCAGTTGCCTGTGTGTTTCTGAAGGCATTGATGGAGGTATATCTGTCTTCATTTTTGCATTATGTTTGATTTGCAGATTATCCTGTGTTTTTTCCACCCCCTGCTCTGAATCAGAGTCACTGTAGGGTAGGTTGAGAGGGTTTTTCACTATGATAGGGTTTCTGTTTTCAAGCTTTACTTTCCTCTTGGTTCCTCCATTCTTGTTGGGTGTTGCCTTTATAGAATCCCTGGACATTGAAATCCCTTTTCTCCTCTTGTGACTAGTAGGATCATTCCTGCTTCTGGACCTTTTTTCTTTTATTTCTGGAGGTTTCTCTGTCTGAAACTCGTTCCAGAACAAGAAGAAACTCCATTCTATTTGCTTCCTGTGAAGAGCTTCTTTGACAAGGAGGGTAATCAACCCCTGATGAGAGATTCTGCTTGAAACTTTAGTGGGCTGAGATTTTACCTATTTTGCCATTTTAATCAGGGTCTTATGAAAGAAATAGGGTATGTTTAAGTATTCCCTGCCTGTGAAGTGATTTAACAGTTTGAAATGGTAGTACATCACCCTGTTATAACGCCCTTCATAGGTTATGTATACCAAAATCGCCTTCAGCAATGTCTGCCATTTTAGCTCCAGATAGGACATGGGAATGTCTTTCTTCCATGTCAAAGTTTTATGGACTAGCAACAGATAGGACCTGAACTCGACATTTGAAGGTGAAGAGGTTTTGAACCAACAAACCCCTGTCCTAGGCAACCCTGTGTATTCGGCGATAGATGCTTCATCTATAAAGAACTCCTCCTTGCCTATTCTGGCAACCCTTCCATCGTATGAGAGGGAAAATGCTTCAGCAACTTGTTGGTGGAAGACTGTCAATTTATCACAATATGAGAAAACTCCGACCTGTTTAAAACATTCTGCAACCTTTGGATGCTCCTCAAAATACCATATGCCATCCACTTCTGACCTCAATGCAGGACTGACTTTTGACATGACTGAATGTGAATATTATCTGAAACTATAGGCAACCAGGTATTCGGGAAACAACGGTTCTAGGAACTAAGGATATGGTCGATGTCACTTACGAACAGACTGTGAAATAGTTTGACAGGGCATAGGATTTATGAATGCGCTAGAATATCGACCCACATTTAAATGACAGTCTGATAGGGAAAGCCGAAACTTCAACTTTTCGGGGGAAAATGTATTTATGAAATTTTGATAGAAAAAGCTTATAGACTTACCCGATAACCCAATCCGATTTCTTTGACTCGAAATGTTGGTTGAACTCGGAGACACCATGCCAATCGCCCGAGAAAGAGGGACCAAGATTTGAAAACCAGGATTTGCTGGTAAAATCGTGTGTTGATAGTTGTCTTCAGTGATCTTCGGGCTACATTATAACACTTTGAGTTTTAAAATGAACGAATGACCTGTTAATAATGATGAATGTATCTGCCACTGGAAAGGAGGGAAGCTCCGTGCAACCGTATCTGTCTATCACCGCTCGGCGCAGATTTGGAAATGATTATTGCAGTGGATAATACGCAGGTGTTTAGAACCTTTCGATTGAACCCCACGAACGAGCATCACCTCCCACAATGCGAGCTTTCGGTGGTTTGAACTTCTCATCATTGCAATGAATTTTGACATCTGACTCGTGCAAAAGCACGAGCCTTCTTTTTGCCCATTCAAACCTTTTCGGTGGTTGCTTGCCTTTCGAATCGACCACTTATCTGACGAAACTGAATACTTTCAGTGGTTAATGAGCACGCTGGAGGCTCACCCAAACCACCGAAATTTGATATTTTGCCATTTTCTTCACTGAACCAAATTCAAAAATTTCCTCAGCTATAAAAAACACAAAAGTAGCTCTAGGACGCGACCAATAACCATGATATTCCTCTACAAAATTCAACCGAAAAATGGTTTCATTTTGGGAGTTAACATTTGGCTCCAACTGGGATGGGCATCTCCCTGTGAGGTGACCAAGAACCTAGCTAGACTCAGTAGCCTTATTACAATCTGAAAAATAGTTGCTAGTACCATTGGGCATGGAGTTATTAGAATACCAAAAATAAAGAAAACAAAACTGAAAAAGAAAATATGTACAAGAAGAACCTGGCTTCAAAGAAGCCTTATGAGAAATAGATCTTCAGGAAGTGCCCGTTGAAAGGGCCTCCTGAAACTGGCTCGCCTGAAAGAGTTTGAAGAACGAAGGTGTTGTTCTTCTGCACCTCTGCTATGACAAAAGGACCTGTCCAAAGAGAATCAAATTTTTCTTGCTTCCCTTTCTCCTGCCTTGTTGCATCCCACTTTAAGATCATATCCCCTATTTTGAAAACATCTGATTTGACTTTCTTGTCGAAATTTTGCTTGATCATTTCCTGATGCAATTCATTTTTTTCTAAGAGCTGCTCTCTATCTTGTTGCAGTTGTATCAACTCATGAATCCTCCTAGTCAGATCACTTGGTTCTTCATCAGTTTCTTGTAAGAATTTTTCAACTGGTAATGCAAGCTGAACAGGAAATATGGCCTCAGTACCATATACCAGCTTGAAAGGAGATGTACCAATTGTTTTTTTGCATGTTACCCTGTCATCCCACAATGCAAACTTTAATTTGGAATCCCAACCTCTGGAATTTTGTTCAAGCAGCTTCTTTATGATTCTGACCAAAATCTTGTTTGACGACTCAGCTAGACCATTCCCTTGCAGATAGTAGGCTGTGGAATGTACCAGCTGAATTCCCAGCTCTTCACACAATTTCACCAAGTGTTTATCTTTGAATGCAGCAACATTATCAGCGACCAATCTTTTGGGACAGCCAAATCTCGTGAATATATTCTCCTGCAGAAATTTTATGATGACAGTGTGATTGACGTTCCGGGTGGGAATAGCCTCAATCCACTTTGTAAAGTAATCGGTGGCAACCAGAATCCACCGATGTTGTCCACTAGAAGGCAGATGGATCTCACCTATGAAGTCTAGACCCCACTGCTGAAAAGGCCCGATGACCACTATAGGTTTGAGAGGAAGGGACTTCAATTGTTTTTTACCTTCGAATCTCTGATATTTGTCACATGTTTTCACAAATTCATACACATCTGAAAATAAGGATGGCCAATAGTAACCTGATCTTAAGATTTTGTGTGCTGTAGTTTTCCAATAGTGATGTCCTCCGTACTCACTATTGTGAAGTTCACACATGACCCTAGCTGCCTCTTCTTGATTCACACATCTCAATAGCAAACCAATGGGATTCTTCCAAAACAAGGAATTGTCATTTATGTAGAAATTTACAGCCCTGAGTTTTAAAGCCCTTCTTTGAGTCTTTGTCAAATCTGATGGGACTGATAAAGTCTGCAAAAACTGAATGATGTGGCTGTACCATTTGCAATCATCTAGATGAGCCAAAACTTGCATTCCCTTACCTTCATTGTCTTTAGTAGATGGAACATTCTCTGCATCAATACTCATCAGATTTATGTCAAGCAACTTGCAATTCTCTTCTGCTAGGAGTTTGGCAAGACCCTGACCTTTAACTAGCTTTGCTGGTTTTATTTCAACATCGAACTCAATCAACCTGGCTATCCATTTACTTCTTTTTCCATCAATGCCAGGTTGGAAAAGAACATCCTTAACTGAACTGGAAGGAACAAAAGCAATTACCTTTGCCTGAAGAATGTAGACCCTGAAAGCCTTCAGTGACTTGCAAGTGCGTAGGACTGTTTTTCCAGCAACTCATACTTTATCTCTGCATCCCTCAAGACCTTGCCAAAGAAATCAACGGGTTGTTCTTGGTCATCAGCATTCTTCTGCAGAAGCACTGCAACGATCGTGTCATTGGAAGCAAATGAAAAGATGTAAAATACATTGGAAAAATCAGGGTTGATCAATACAGGAGCTGTTGTGATGGCCTCCTTGATGTCATTGAATGATTGTCTGGTTGCTTCAGTCCACTTTATCTCAGAGTATTTCCTCAACATAGAAGTAATATGCTTTGTGAGTTCGGCAAAATTCACTATGAATCTTCTGACAAAATTAATGGTCCCAAGAAAAGACTGAATGTCTTTCTTTGATCTAGGGAGGGACAAACTTCTAATTGCTTCTACCCTCTTTGGATCAATTTTAACCCCATCCACTGAAACAATATGCCCAAGTAGTTTTCCCTCCTTAAGAGCAAAATTAGATTTTTTGGGATTAAGAGAGATGCCAAACCTTTGACACTTCAGAAATGTCCTCCTTAAATGTTGCAGATGTAGTTCGTGGCTGCTCGAGAAAACAATGATATCGTCAAGATAAATTAGGACAAATTTATCTTTATCACCAATGAAAGCAATGTCCATTTCCCTTTGTAATGTCGCCCCTGCATTCATCAGACCGAAGGGCATCTTCTCGTACATAAATGTGCCCCATGGAGTGGTAAAGGCAGTCTTTTCTTTGTCTTCCGGATGGACAACAATCTGATTGTATCCAGAAAACCCATCAATAAAGGACATTACCTTCGATCCTGACACCTTCTGCAACATATGCTCCATCTTAGGCAGAGGGTGATTGTCTTTTCTAGAGCATTTGTTCAAATTTCTGAAGTCAACGCAGAGTCTGATCTCTCCACTCTTCTTCCTGACCGGCACAAGATTAGCAATCCACTCTGAATACCTGAGAGGAATGATAATGTGGGCGTCCAACAATTTCTTAATTTCTTTCTCCATTGTGGGCAGCAGCAAAGGATTGAAGGATCTAAGCTTCTGACGGAATGGTTTAGTATCTTTATTCAAGGGAATTTTGTGTTGAATCACTTCTGTGTCAAAGGTTTTCAAATCATCATACTACCAAGCAAAGATGTCTGCAAATTCCTTCAGCAATTTACCATAATCAGCCTTTTGTTTTTCGGACAAATGTGAGGCCAAGTTGACATGTTTGGGATCTTGCTCACTGGCCACATTGTACTGGAAAACATCTGACTCTTTTTCCGCACTTTTCAATTTGACAGCCACATCGTTGTTGTCAAAAATCCTTTCCAACGGGACCAAGCCTTTAGGAATTCTATTGGTGGACAACTGAACTATCTCATGAGCTGCAATTTTGTCTTTGAGCTTTGGCTGCTCAACTTCATCATCATGTTCGTTCTCCTGATCAATCTACAGATCTGCAAACTCATCGATTATTGCAAGGAATCGGGTGAGTTCAACATCGTCCTCAAAAACTTTCCAAAATTTTATATTATCAGGAAGAGAGGGCCTATGTTTGACTTGAATTTCATAAGACAATTTGTGAGGCAGAGGGGGTATAAATGCACAAGCAGATACAGCCAATGAATCAGCCAATTCATTCATGGATCTAGGCACAAATGTAATTTTAAAATCTGCAAAACTTTTAATTGCTTCCAAAACTTCGTCCCTGTATGCTTTCAGCCTTACATGCTTGGCTTGAAAAGAATTATTCACTTGCTGGATGATCAAATCTGCGTCACCAAACACCTGCAATTTTTTAATGCCCTTCTCCTTTGCTGTGTTTAGCCCTAAAAGTAGTGCTTCATACTCAGCGATATTATTTGTCACCTTAAAATCAAGTTTGAAGGATAGGTGAGAAGTTTTCTTTGAGGGAGAAATGAATACCACTCCTACTCCAGCTGACTCTTTGGTGCAAGCACCATCAAAAAACATGGTCCAAAGATCATCCTCTGCTATCTCTGTGGGATGAACTGTGGTCTAATCTGATGGTTTTCTGAGCAACAATGTATCAGACAGTGAGTCATCAAATTGCAAGATACAAGATCCCATATATGTGTCGATTGCGTAAATAGGATGATTAGATGGGTTCTTCTCATCGCTAATCACATATGCTAATTGAGACTCCCTGTAAAGTCTTCTGTTCACCCCTCCGAAAACAGGGATAGTTGCATAGGAAAGATCCATTTGGAGAGTGCCACCTAGCCTCTTCATCCATGATCTTGATAGAAGACATCCAAATTTTGG
>ML780536.1:3124358-3174501 GCA_009831015.1 Picea engelmannii | reverse complement strand
TGAACCCCACGAACGAGCATCACCTCCCACAACGCGAGCTTTCGGCGGTTTGAACTTCTCATCATTGCAACGAATTTTGACATCTGGCTCGTGCGAAAGCACGAGCCTTCTTTTTGCCCGTTCAAACCTTTTCGGTGGTTGCTCGCCTTTCGAATCGACCACTTATCTGACGAAACTGAATACTTTCGGTGGTTAATGAGCACGCTGGAGGCTCGCCCAAACCACCGAAATCTGATATTTTGCCATTTTCTTCACTGAACCAAATTTAAAAATTTCCTCAGCTATAAAAAACACAAAAGTAGCTCTAGGACGCGACCAATAACCATGATATTGCTCTACAAAATTCAACCAAAAAACGGTTTCATTTTGGGAGTTAACATAATTCACCAAGGTAACTCTACCACACAATCCATATTTACAACTTTTACACTATGGGGTCATTTATTTAAGATCACATGGCTTGCGACTCATCATAATTACATCTAACTTACAAATTACATAATACGATCCAATATCTTCCCATGGTCAAATTTGGAGTATTACATATCCCTCCCCCTTGGATTAAGCCCAATATTAGTGTAATATCAAGATCAAAGGAAAAAAGGGCATGCCTCCTTCATGGCATCCTCCAACTCCCACATAGCCTCCTTGGGAACAAATGCTTCAATTGCACCTTTTCCTATCCAATGGATGGGTTATAGAGCAATGTTACTTTCCAATTGAGGATTTATAGTGCCTTTGTTCGTAACTTTTCCCTATGATCTACCTAGATCACAACCTAACCAATCACATGGATATGATCATATACACATTTCTTAAGCAATGAAACCTGGAAAATATTATGATCTCTAGTATTAGCAAGAAATGAAAGTCTATATGCAACTAGTCCTATTCTATCTAGTACTTCGAATGGCATGCAATATCTATGTGCTATATTGGAACAACTTCTTATAATTATTGATATCTTCCTTGGTCTCACTCACTTGATCCCCAACCCTAAAATTCATGTGCATCCTATTCTTATCATCACAAGATTTTTTAGTTTCCCAAGTTTCCTTTAAATTATACATAGCATTAGCAATTTCCTACTCCATTTCCTTGAGCATTTGTGGCTCAAGTATAAATTTGTTCATAAGATTATCCCATCTCACTAGAGTAGTACATCTTCTTCCATATAAATGTTAGTGTACATCAATGTGAGTGTGGAGCACAACTCCAATATACATAAGAGAGAAAAGTTACACAATAACTCCTTAAATAATAGGATAATCTCTTCCAAATACCCAAATACATTCATATCTCACAATTCACATGTTTCCAATAATGGCTATACAATCTCTATATATACCTATTCTCACATTGCACATGTGGCCTCTTTATTATTATGTCATCTCTATTACATGTACATTTACCCATTACATGTACATGTAACCACATGTATTCCCCCCTTGGGGTCCTATAATATACATTTAACCCCATATATTCCCCCATTGGGGTCATACCATAGAAATCGCCTTCAAAAAAAATTTCCTCAAAAAATTTTAGTTAAAGGCTTTACATGTGATGAAACCACATGATATGATTTTCTTATTTTCCTGCTTTCTTCTTTCCATTGATGATTATCCATCCATCCAAACTTAATTATTATTGGTATTAATCCTTTATGGTCAATTTTTGCATACTTTTCTTTCCTTTGATTCCATGTATTATTGTTGTAACTTCTCCAAATTATAGTAGTTGTTGGTATTTGATTATATCTTGTTGAATAATGGTTTTGTGATTCCCTGTTCCATAAATATTTATGATTATTCCATATTCTTCCTTCATAATGTTGATATTTTTATTCTTTTCTATCTTTCCTAGTAATGAGGGAATATATATGGTTTCACATTTGATGGTTTTCCTTCACTCTACACACTTGTTTTATTGGTTTTCTTTTCATAGATAATAACATCCTCTATTCTATTTTCTTGGTATTTTATTACTCTACCCTTGGAGATAATACCATCATATTTGACATGTACATCATCCATATGGAGTTCAACTTATTCAAGTATCTTATAGAGACCTTCTTGAATATTGTCTTGTTTCTCCTTTTGAAGATGCAATTTGACCTCATCTATCAAATTATGGCATCCTTATTCAATTATATATTTCATTTCTGATTTTACCTCATCGATATTTAGGGATTCATCAACCTTGTTGCAAATTTTTCTCTTCAAGTATTTTGGTAGTCTCTTCATCCAAGATCCTCATTTTTTCTTGGTTTTGACAATGTTTCTTTTCTTCTTTCAATCTCTTGACCTCATCAATTAGTTTTTTATTATGGTTTTATAATCTACATATTTCTTCATCTTTCTTTTTCAAATTTTTTATTGTCTCGTCATTTCCCCACATCACTTTGCTACTCTTTCCCCATTTTAATTTTTGAACCTCCTTAATGAGTGCTTCATTAAGATCTTATATCTTAGATAGCTCATCACCCTTCTTCTTGAGGTATTCTTTTGATTATTTTAAATAATCTTCAATGTCATGCATCACTTCCATTTTTGAGTCCTTGATTCACTTGTTTGAGAAAAATTCTTCAAATACTTCCCATGTGGTGCTTCATCTAATATATTTATCAATACTCCACCACTCTCTAGCTTCACCATTTAAATGAGTAATTTCTCAAAAAGGAGACTTGCAAGTTTTCCTTGTCATCCTCAATGGTTCCTAGGATTGATTTCATTTTTATCTTTATGATCTCCACTAAATTGAATTATTTACATTATTTCTACTTGGGATCCAACCATAAGCCTCAAATTACAACCTTAATATATTGACAATAACATCCAAAATGGTTATTATTATTTTTACAACATATTATCACGTGTTTCTTCTTTCCAATGGCTTTTGAATCACCTCAATCAAACATCCCAATCAAAAGTTATGAAAATAGTAAGTTATATACATTTAAAACCTTAATTGGGAGATTGTCTTGTTGGCCAACCTTTGTCCGGATGTATCTCTGAAATTTGGCCCTTATGAGTCTAAAATTTGGATCTATTTCACTCTGATGTTTCTTCTCATAATTCCATAGGTCTACCAAAAATTTTATGTTCCAAGTGAAAGTTATGGTAACTTTTCCAAAACTTGCTAATTTTTTGCCCTTTTTAGATAACAAACTTGTATGGAATGCCACATGTCCAAAATTTCAGATATGATTTTGAAATTTTTATCAGAAATACTATGGTCTATATTTTTTCCAATAGAACTAGAGGTACTCAATTTGTACGCTTCTATCTTTAGATATGACAATTGTACAAAGAACACCTATTTGAGACTAGTTTTAGGACTAGTCAAAAACCCTAAATTCCAAATCTTGTGTTTCATAAACCATAGTGTGTTAGAACCCAAAATTTATGCCAATGGTACTCACATATGCTTCCTAAGAAACCTGAAAATTTTACATCCTGAAACTTCACCAAAAACAAGTTATAGTGAAACTTCCAAGATGACTAGTTTAAGACTAATTTCAGGAACAGTAAAAAATCTTAACTTCCACAGGATATATCTCAAAAAATATAACGCTATGAAAACGGAAATTTTAACCAAAATTATTTCTCCATGGCTTCTCAAGATTTAGAAAATTTCATAATATATTTTTTTCCAAAAATACATTATAGAGAAAATTCCAGGATGACTCATTTGAAGGAGGAAAACCCTAGGATCTATGCTCTAAAACCAAATGTTATGAACCAAATACTTAATATATCGCAATAAATTGGAAGAACACACTATGTACACCAATGTGAGCATGGAGAACAACTTAAATATAGATAAGAGAGATACATTACACAATAAATCCTTAAATAATAGAAAAAACGCCTCCAAATACCTAAATACATTCATATCTCACAATTCACATGTCCCTAATAATGACTACATGATCTCTATATATACCTATTCACACATTGCACATGCAGCCCCTTCATTGTTAGTCCAACCCTATTACATATGCATTTACCCACTAATTGTACATTTAACCCCATATATGACCCCCTTGGGGTCATATCATATACATTTAACTCCATATATGCCCCCCTTGGGGTACAACACATTTGATTAGACAAGTCATTAATTCTAGGCATTGGATACTTATTTTTTATGATAAATTTATTGAACTACCTATAATCAATACATGACCTAATACTTCCGTATTTTTTTTCACAAACAAGTCAAGTACTCCCCATGGTGGCACACTTGGTTGAATGTACCCTTTGTACATTAAATCTTGCAATTTGCATTTTTAGTTAAATTAATTATGAGGTACTCAATTTATAATGAGCCTTGAACATTAGTGAAACTCCAATTATATTGTCGATTGACAAATCAATGTCCTTTTTTGAGGTAAGTCCTTAAACTTTGTCTATAAACATGTGGATTAATTCTCATAACATAAGGATATCCTCAAGTTTCTATAAATTATTTTCTTCTAGTTCCAATATATGGGATACATAAAATTGGCACTTATTTATCTACAATACTGAAATATTCCTCATGGAAATTTGCCTTGGAATTTCCTTTACCAATCTTGATTTCCCTTCCTCATCAATGCAATCAAAATTCTTGATGTAGTAATCAAGTTTGAATCTACATGATTTTGGCTAGTCTGTGACAATGAGGGAATCATGAGAGACATGTGGCAAAAAATTCAATCTTGAATGTGACAAGAGTCCATTAAACTATAATAGACAATTTCCCACCATTTCATTTACCTTTTTCTTGGTTTTAGTTTCTAACTAGACTAGCTTTGACTTACTATACTTTCTTTTCTAAAGGAAACAACCTTCAATAATTTTAGGAGTGATATAACTATTACTAGATTTAGTATCAATTAAAATTGAAATTGATTTCCTTGTAATACCTTTAACTTGCATTATAGTTGACTGTTGATAATCATCATGCTATTTCAAAGCAACATAAAAGTAAGAAATATTGTGAATGGTTCTTGTTAGCGCTAGAAGTCAACTCAAGACTGCTATTGAGTTAAGCTTAGAACACCTTGTTTCAAAATATTCAATAGGGGTTTTAATATGGATAAATCCTTTCTTGATTTGAAAAGGGAATAATGATCAGATCGGTTAAGACCACTTACCTAAGTGCAGCAAGTAAGGAAAACAAAACTTATGGCTAGAGATTTAATATTTTAAGTGTTGTGATTGAGAGAAAGGGAAAAACAAAGACTGATAAATATACCAATAAAAAATCTTGTCTTTAATGTCTTTATGCAGTAGAGGAAAAACCTTTATCTAGAATTCATTCTAAATAAGATTTAAGGAGAAAACACAAATATGGAAAAGATTACTAAAACATGTTAAAGCAACCTTCTCAACACAAAATCATTTGTCATAAGCTTGTATAACATCATCTAAGTGTTCAAAGTAAAATGTGAAGATGATAAAAAAACAAATATATCATACTAACCACCAATTTCATTAGCAACTGGAATCTTTACACATGCAAGATAGATCAAAACAATTCTTAACAATGCAATATCAAGCCAAAACATGGAGTCAACCCCTTGTTCTTCTACATCATTTGATATATAGTATTTTGAATTGGTTACATGAAATTATGGTCGATCACAACTATCAGGGACAACTCAAAACTAATCCCTACAAAAACTCAAAAAGAATTTCATCCTTTGACTGTTGATATACAAAATAATAACAGTTTTACAAAAAACCTCCTAGGATCAAGGCAACATCCTTGCATAAAACACTCTTTTCTTGAATTTTTCTCCATTCAGATGATAGCACTGCAGTGTCCTCTTAATCCTTCCCATATATATATGATCTTCAAAGATCCATACGAATCCAACCTTTGACAACTCAGTCCTGCTGACTAATTTGTATTTATCTTCATATCCCAATATGGCCTTTAATATCCACAAAAAATGTATAGCTTCATAACATGATCCATAATATTCTAGCATAGTTATAGCCTTCCTTTGTTACAAAAATATGAAACTAGGCGAGTTTAGCAGCAAAATCGGTTGCTACAGGTGTTCTTGTAGCGACCCTGTTTTTCTATTTGTGCAACTGCAAGAACTTCCTGTAGCGAACTACCAAAAAACTAGTTTTGCATGTTTTAAACTCCTTCCTTTGCTTGGGTTGTAGCTGGTCATATCCAAAATGGCATGATACTTTAGACACATGAAACAAAAATATTTTTCCATCATCCATCATTTTTAATCTCAAAAACTGGATTTACACTGGAGGTGGTATTTTTCAAATTGATAGATTTCTATGCAAGATTGAAGAAGTTTCTTTTGCCATAAATTCTAAATTGTCCTTTATGGTATGCTTATATTGATATTGTGTTTGCATTATTTTAGACTCATTCCCTTTAGATCTGATCTTAGGGTTTGGGATTTTCATATTCTTCTTACCCTGTTTTCTGGTAGAAACTTTGTTTTTTCCAGTGATAGACTTTTTATTTATGATCAAACCACCTTTCTTGAATTTATTCTTCTCAGGATTAGTGACGGGTATTTTATTTCTTTTAGATGAATTTCCCATAGGTTTAGTAGATTCTTCATCAATAATGATGACCTTCTATTTAATGGCAGGGTACACTACTTTGGATTTCAACCTAAATTTATTTTGAGGCCTGGTGCCCCTCTTTCACATTACAATTTTATATTGAGAGACATCATATTCAAAGGATCTTGAGCTGGGAGGAATGACCTTTGGGGAATGGTATTTATAATATACAAGCTCTGCCAATCCCTTTGTTGTCAAAGGTTTTTTATCCTTTCCCAATACCCTTGGTTTTACCTTTCTTTGAGTCCTTCTAGAGTAAGTATTCTGGGAAACAAGAAATGGATTCTTATCTCCACCTAGGATATGGGAAGACCCTGCATCTTCTTGCTATCTAGTTGGAGGAGCTCCCACAGGTTCATCTGAAGTCTTTACAGAGTGAGTTGCTCTTTTTCTTTTCTTTGAAGTAGCTGGTTGACTGGCACTAGATGAAGTTTCTTGTTCAGGCTTAGCAACCTTATCACGTGATTTTGCAGCAGAAGGATGCACTTTCTTCTCACAACATGACTGGATCAAAAAATTATCCTAAGTCTTCTGCAATTTCCCCATCTCAGCTTTGACAAGTACTTTAATCAAGCCTTGATGATAAATTTCGTGAGGAGGGGTTTTGGGGTTTGCTTGGACCTTCATGGCCATGTTGTTGAGATCCCTCAAGAAATAATAGGGTAGATTCATTGTCTTAATTCCTACCAGATGAAGCAGAAATTGTAGATGAAATAAAAATATGACATAATAGCGCCCTTCACAGGTGATGAATATTTTAAGCATGAGTAAGGCTTCATCTATTCATCAAAAATCCAATCCCATGGAATTGCTTTGGCCCAATTAGGTTCTATGTGTTCGGGTTTCAAAAATTGAGTTACATCTCCTCCCGTAATCAATTTATTTTTAAACCACTTTTCTCCATCAGTCGGGAGGTTGCAAGCAACTGCTATGGAATCCTCTATAACCTGCATGACCAAGTTTTCAATTCAGGCCCATTGTCCATTGAAATTCTTAGCAAACTCCCTGATTGTAGTGTAATGATGACCATCTATCTTAGTACAAAAAATATACCAACCTGCTTGATAAAAAATGTGGCAACTGTCTTCATAAGCCTCCATGATCTCAGGCCCTTCAGGTTCTTTCCTATTCACATGTCCACCTTTACCCATCTGTACAGCTGTGACCATAAGACTAGAATCTTGGCTACAAAGAAGGTATATTTTTTATGTTTAATGAGCATAATAGGGGATCTGTTGGATCTGTGGGTGCCATTCAAATCAACCACCTGTTGTAGGTAACTAATAATGCGCCAGTTTTGAAAATATGTTTTTTGAAAAACCTCAAACGTGTAACCTTCTGGACAACTGATGTGTAGAAAATACCACCCATATTCGCATTATGTGGCTGAAAAATGGTACTTTCTAACTGTTTTTCATACTCATGAACTCTGTAGTACAATCCACAACTTCCACGACTGTCCAAGGTACTTGAAATGATCACGACCAGGGACATGTGGAAGTTCCTTTAGCGCTCAACCAGATTTGTCCTCTTGTTTTCTTGGTAGGATTAGACTTTGAATATACATCCTACTAAGTTAAATAATCATGAAGTATAGATGCTGACATGAATTATGTCTCAAATGAAAATATTTGAATCCAAGTGATGTCATCAAGAAATCAATTAAACATGTGTATAATTCCTTTTGTCCCCCTCTCACAAAACTAAGTCCATATAATTCATTCAATCTAGAATTATTTTAATCCCTTTAATATAAGCTATTAAACCTTTAACAACATAATGCTAAATATTTAAAACTTATACTAAATTTGAAATGACAAGTAGGAATGAATGAGGAATAAAACAATGTAGAACAAAGTAGGTGTTAACAATGGCTCCATGGGGGATGGATTTTTTCCTATGAAACTCCATGAACTTTGAGTATACCTGTGCATTATGATCCTTTTAGCTTCAGACTATGCTTATTTAAAAACTGTGTTGTTCCATCTCTTAATCTCTGAACAAATATTATTCAAAAAAGTATCAGATTGTAAAAAATAAAAAAAAACATTTCTGAAAATTGAAAGAATAAGAGAATCATTTCTCCATTAGTCTATAGAGTATTTGTTTCCTAATTACCAAACCAAACCTATATGTACAAAGAGATTTGAGCCACCAATGTCCTTAGTAAAATAATTTCATCAAAAAATCCCCATTTACTGGGCCACCAAAAACCTCTTCACCTTCCAAATTCTACAATAGGAAAGTGTTGTTGTCTAAAACCTTCTCCACCCTTAATGGACCTGACCACAAGCTATCAAATTTCCCATGATGATATTCTCTATGAAAATCTCATTTTATAACTAAGTCACCAGGTAACAACTGATTTTTTTTTTCTTTTCTGTTAAAAGTGTCTTTAACTTTCTGTTGATGTTGATGTGCCTTCTCCAGAAGTTCCTCTCGTGCTTGCTGCAATTCTATAGTCTGGAAAATCCTTCTAATAGCATCATTAGGTTCGGATTCAATTTCCTGCAGCAATTTTACAAATGGAAAATAAAGTTTTACAGAAACGACTACTTCCATTCCATATACTAATTGAAACTGTGAGATTCCAATTTCTCTCTTTGTGCTAACACGCTCATCCCACAAGGCATATTTCAATTTCGAATCCCAAGATCTCTTATCATCTTCCATAAGCTTCTTAATGATCTTAACCATGCTTCTATTGGATGATTTAGCTAGGCCATTACCTTATGGGTAATAAGCAGTAGAATGCCTAATCTTAATGCCACAGTCCTCACAGAATTTTACCATGTTAGTGGATTTGAAAGATGCAGCGTTATCAGTAATGATCACTTATGTACAACCAAATCTAGAAAAAATATTCTCTTCAAGAAAGATTATAATTACCTTGTCAGTTTCCCTCCTTGTAGGTACAACTTCAATCCACTTTGTGAAGTAATCTGTAGTTGTTAGAATCCATCTGTGTTTGCCACTAGATGGAGGGTGGATCTCACCTATGAAATCTAAAGCCCACTATTGGAAAGGTGCATAAATTTTTACAGGTTTGAGAGGTAAGGACTTAAGCTTCTATTTTCCAGCAAGCCTTTGGCATCTCTCACATGCTCTAACCTTTGCACAAACATCATAAAAAAGACTAGGCCAATAATACCTAGCCCTGAGAATTTTATATGTAGTGGAATTCCATAAGTGATGTCCCCCACACACTCCTTTGTGAAATTATGACATGACTCTCTATGCTTCTTCTTCTTCATCAAGACACCTCAGTAAAAATACAAAAGGATCTCTCCAAAATAGAATTTGATTATTTACACAATACTTAACAATTTTTATTTTCAGGGATCTTACTTTGGACTTATCCGTTCTTGGAGGATCTTGGAAATTCTACAGAAAATAAAGGATATATATGTACCATTCTGATTCAACAATCTTTTCATTTTCTTGGGAATTGTTGGTTTGAGGATGTGAATTTCCTTAATTATTACAGATGTAGTCAACGCCCATATCTATGGAATTTGAATAAGCTAGAATCTTAGCTAACCCCTTCCCTTTGACTAACTTTGTAGGCTTGATCTCCATGTCATATTCCAATAGCTTAGCTATCCATTTACTTATCTTTCCATCATTGTCTGGCTAATTCAAGATGTATTTAATAACACTAGATGGTATATATGCAATAACTTTGGAATGTAGCACATAAACTCTAAAAGACTTCAGTTCTTTAACCAAATAAAAATCTTGATTCTCCATAATATTGTACTTTAACTTAGCATCTTGAAGTTCCCTGCTGAAGAATACAATGGGAACTCTATTTCAAAATCTGGGCTAATCAAAATAGGGGCATCTGAAATAACCTACTGAATAGACTAGAAAGAATCTTTGGATTTAGTTCTCCATTTGATCTCTCTATCTTTCTTCAACATGCCGGTTATGTGTTTGACCAATTCATCAAAGTTGTGAATAAACCTTCTGAGAAAGTTTATCTTCCCAAGGAAAGACTGGATTTCCTTATTAGTTCTAGGGATATAAATATTTTGAATGGATATCACTCTAACATGATCAATTTTAACTCCATCGGCACAAACAATATGCCCTAGTAATTTCCCTTTTTCCAAATCAAAATGAGACTTTTTTGGATTTAAAGAAATACCATGCCTTCCGCACTTCAGAAACACCTGTCTCAAATGAGGTAGATGCTCCTCATCAGAAATAGAGAATATAGTAATGTAATCCAAATATATTACCACAAACTTATCCTTCTCTCCCACAAAGGCAATATCCATGGCTCATTGAAAAGTGGTCCCAACATTCATCAAACCAAAAGGAATCTGAGCATACATAAAAGTACCCCAAGGTGTTGCAAATGAAATCTTCTCCATGTCATCTAGATGAAAAACTACCTGTTTGTATCCAAAGAAGCCATGAATCATAAACATCCTTCTAGATCCTACCACCCTTTGCAATATATGTTCCATTTTGGGCAATGGATAGTTGTCTTTCCAGGAACATCTGTTCAAATTTATGAAATCAACACAAAGTCTGATTTCATCATTCTTCTTTATCACGGGAACTAGATTTTCTATCCAGACAGAGTACCTCAAGGGTACAATGATTTTAGCATCTAAACATTTCTTGACTTCCTTCTCCATAATGGGTAACAAGAAAGGATTAATCTGCCTTAATTTCTTCTTGAAAGGTTTTACATTCTCTTTCAAAGGTATCTTATGTTGAATGACAGTTTCATCAAAGGTCCTAAGATCTTCATATTTCCATGCAAAAATACCAGTGAACTCCTTAAAAAATTCTTCATATTTAGCTCAGTATTTTGTTGACAATAATTTTGATAATTTAACATGCTTGGGATTTGCATCATTCCCAACATTACAATCAGTCACCTTTGCTTCTTTTTCTGCATTAGGAAGTTTCACAAGAACATCATTATGATAAAAAATTATTTCTATAGGTACAAGGCCTTTTAGAATATGATTAGTAGGCAATTGAAAAATCTTATGCCCAACAATCATATTATGAAAACTCAAATTATGGTTAGCCTCATCCAAATCCTCATCTTGATTTCATAATCCTCCTCAAATACTCTCCAATTCTTGACATTATCTGGAATAGATCACTTGTACCTAACCTCAACCTCATATTTCAGCCTTGGGGGCAAAGGAGGTTTAAAATTACTTGCTTCCACAGCCAGTGAATCAACCTTATCATTCTAATTTCTTTGAATATATACAATATTAAAAGACATAAAAAAGGCTTCAACAATTTCCCATACCTCATTTTTGTAGTCTTTCAACTGAATATTCTTTATCTGATATACATTTCTAACCTGCTATACAATGAGTTCAGAATCCCCATGCACCTTCAAATGTTGAATTTTTATTTCTATGGATGCCTTGAGACCTAACAACAGTGCCTCATACTCTGCAATGTTATTTGTTGTATCAAATTCTAACTTGTAATACGGGGTAATGAATTCATGTTCATAATAAATAAGCACTACACTTGCTCCTGTGCCTTCTCTAGATGAGGCTCCATCAAAGTATAATTTCCATAGAAGATTTTGATTTTCAAGAGACCATGGGGAAACAAATGATTTTGTCAAAGGAAAATACTATTAGACAACATTATCAATATGAAATATAGAGGATCCCAAATCCACATCAACTGCATAGATAGGATGATTTACAGAATGATCATTGTCACTAATAATATAATCCAATAAAGCCTAATGATAGAGTCTTCTAAATTCCCCTCCAAACAAAGGCATAGTGGAATAAGAGAGATCCATTTGAAGAGATCCCCCAAGCTTCTTACACCAATATTTGGACAACAACATACCAAATATAGGAGGGATATTAGCCACAACTATATCCATGACTAAACTTTTGGTTGGGATTTGAGATAATGAAACAACAAGGTCTTTGATAACCCACAAGAATTTTCAAAAGAAAAGAGATCATGGTTTTCTTTAGTGATTTCTAACCCCAGTTCTTCCATGACAACCTTTGGCATAAGATTATGGGAGGCTATAGAATCTAACAGGAAGTTATGAAGGATTTTGTCATGAACATTTAATGAGACATAAAAAGGAGGGGTGGAGTCATCCCTCTCTTCTACAATTGGCCTGAAGACAATAGTGGGTTTTTCATCTTGGATATTAATCACGTCAGTAACAGGATCAACAATAGAAGAAGGTTGTAACCATTTCAAAATCTGACTCCTATAAGAATTTGTTTTAACCAATTCAGTTAGAGGAATAGGAATTTTGATCTTACTTATCTCATGTTCTAGGATTAAAGGAGATGATAACTTGTCTTCTTCCGAGGCTGATACTTTCATAGTTGGATGTACTTTCTTTCTTTCAATATTCTTGTTGACTGTCTGTACAGCTGGGATAACGGGTTTATCTTTTTGAGGAGTTGATTTTGCAAGAGCTGATTTGGATCTAATATTGTACCCTTGTTGATATGTATTACAAAGCATATTATTTGGAATCCTCTTGTCTGTGAATTCAATTAATCTTCATATTCATTCTGCATTAGGTGATTTAGAGAAATCTCATCTCCAAACAAATGAATATCCAGATCTTCAGCTTCCTGATTCTCTTCAATATAATTATTCTGCAAAGGTGTTTGAATTTTCTGATCATTAGTATTCTTCTTATCCCTCTGCATGATCTGAGGGTTATAAGGTCTTCTATATTGATTTGTATTCTGATTTCCTTCTTGAGGTGCATTCCATTTATGATTTTGAAATCTAATTTTAGATAGTTCAGATGACATTTACCCCATCTTTCTTTCCATCTCTTCCAAGGAAATCTTCTGATTTTTAGTATTTGATGCAGAAGACTTATATTCTTCTTTTTTCTTTCCCTTATCTGATCTCTTCTTCAGCCATTCTAATGCTAGAATGTTGGATTCAACTTCAAGAGTTGTATCTTGCATATCATCCAGAGTGTTTGATCTTCTTTCCCTAATAATCAAACAAAAATCAACATCAAAGGCATTATCATAAGTGACCTTTGCTAACCTTCCATCTAGCCTGATATCATCTGGTATTTTCTGGTACATCTGATTGAATCTTTGATAGAATTCAGAGACAGATTCATCGTTCTTTCTTCAGAGATTGTTGAATTATGTCATGTCATACAAATCATATTTTTTATCTCCCCACTTTCTCAAGAAGGTGGCATCAAGGTATGTGATGGTGGTAAGAGAGTTAGCTCTAAGGTTCCTGAACCGCTTCCTCACTTCTCCATCTATACTTTGAACAAAAAGCCTCATCCACACACCATCATAATCCACTTGGAAATTGTCACCAAAGGAATAAAAATAAGTTAAATGCCCCTCTCCAGTTGTTTCCCCTTCATTTTCAAATCTTGGAAGGTGCTTCATGTAATCATTTGTTGGGAGAGGATGAATATTATTTGGAAATACCAAAGGTGCATATCTGGCAGCCCTAATAACATCCATTGGATTTGTAGGTGCTACACCAACCATTGTTTGACCACCTAAAGGTTTATTTGTATGTGGATATTGTGGTGATTGAGGTGATAAGGGCTTAGGGATGTTCACCAATTGAATCTTAGGAGACGACTGGAGAATTTCTTCAACAAGTTTTTCTGTAGCAAAGATATTAGTTTGGAGGCTAAGATTGGGTTTCTCTTCTTGAATTTCTTCAAGGATTAATATCTTTTCTAAGGGAGGGTACTATGTTTCTTCAGTGAATTCAAATATTTCCTCAAATTCATATCTACTCTCAGGATAGGGTGTGTAAAAGGATTCTGGTTCAACAAATTCCTCTTTCCCTGAGGTGGATTCTTCAAAAGGAGGTAAAAGAAATAATTTTTCAGATCCTAATTTTTGAAGAGATTTGGATTGTTTCAGGATCTTCTTAAGGTCTGAAATAGCATGCACATCTGGATATTCCAGATGAGTTCTAGTCCCATTTCTCTTTGGAGCTAGAGTGTCTAATGTGGATTCACCAGGTGAAAATATATTGCAATCAAAAGTGTCTAGTTATAGTTTCACCATCTACAACTAGATCTATAAACTTATGTCGTTCTTCCCAGGGAAAATCTCATAGTTTTCGTCCCTGGAAATGACACCAAAATATGTTAGTGTTGGAAGTCAAATCAGGATTGTTATTGAGTTAATCCTAGCACACCTTGTTTCAAAATTTTCAATAGGGGTTTTAATATGGATAAATCCTTGCTTGATTTAAAAAGGGAATAGTGATCAGATCTGTTAAGACCACTTACCTAGGTGCAGCAAGTCAGGTAAACAAAAGTGATGGATAGATATTTAAGAGTTTAAGTGATGTGATTGAGAGAAAGGGACAAACAAAGATTGATAAATACACCAATAAAAAATCGTGTCTTTAATTTCTTTATGCAGTAGAGGAAAAATCTTTATCTAGAATTCATTCTAAATAAGAATTAATAAGAAAACACAAATGTGGCAAAGATTACTAAAACCTATTAAAGAAACCTTCTCAACAGAAAAGTATTTGTCATAAGCTCATATAACATCATCTAAGTGTTCAAAGGAAAATTTGAAGATGATAAACAAAGAAAGATAGCATACTAACCACCAATTTCATTAGCAACTAAAGTCTTTACACATGAAAGATAGATCAAAACAATTCTTAACAATGCAATATCAAGCCAAAACAAGGATTCAACCCCTTCTTCTTCTACATCATTTGATATATAGTGTTTTGAATTAGTTACATGAAATTATGGTCGATATTGACTATCTGGGACAACTCAAAACCAATCCCTACAAAAACTCAAAAATAATTTCAACCTTTGAATGTTGATATACAAAATAATAACAGTTTCACAAAACACCTCCTAGGATCAAGGCAACAAGATTGCATAAAACACTCTTTTCTTGACTTATTCTCCATTCAGATGATAGAACTACAACGTCCTCTTAATCCTTCCTAGATATATCTGATCTTCAAATATCCATACGAATCCATCCTTTGACAACTCAATCCTGGTGACAAATTTGCATTTATCTTCGTATCCCAATTTGGCCTTTTAGATCCAAAAAAAAATGTATATCTTCATAACATGATCCATAAACTACTAGCATATTTATAGCCTTCTTTTTTTACAAAAATTTGAAACTGGGCGAGTTTAGAAGCAAAATCAGTTGCTACAAGTGTTTCTGTAGTGACCCTTTTTTGTGTGTGTGGGACTGCATGAAATTCCTATAGCGACCTACCAAAAAAATAGTTATGCATGTTTTCAACTCCTTCCTTTTCCCGTTTTGTAGTTGGTCATATCCAAAAGGGGAATGATACTTTAGACACAAGAAACAATTTTTTTTTTCCATCATCCATCATTTTTAATCTCAAAAACTGGATTTACCCTAGAGGTGTTATTTTCAAATTGATAGATTTCTAAACAAGGTTGAAGAAGTTGCTTCTGCCAACAATTCTAAACTATCCTTTATGGTATACTTAGATTGAGATCATTTTTTCATTCTCTTAGGCTCATTCCCTTCATATCCGATCTCAGGGTTTGGGAATTTCATATTCTTATTACCTTGTTTTCTAGTAGAAACTCTATTTTTTCCAATGATAGTCTTTTTATTTATGATCAGACCACCTTTCTTGAATTTGTTCTTCTCATGCTTGGTGACAGGGATTTTATTGCTTGTATATGACTTTCCCATAGGTTTAGCATATTCTTCATCAATAATGATTACCTTCTCTTTAATGACAGGGTCATACACTACTTTGGATTTCACCCTGAATTTATTTTGAGGCTTGGTGCCCCTCTTTCACATTGCAATTTTATATTGAGAGACATCATCTTCAGAGGAGCTTGAGTTGGGAGGAATGAACTTTGGGGAATGATCTTTAGAATATACATGCTCTACCAATTCCTCTGTTGTCTCAAGTTTTTTATCCTCTCCAAATACCTTAGGTTTTACCTGTCTTTGAGTCCTTCTAGAGTAAGTCTTCTGGGAAAAAGGAAATGGATGCTTACCTTCACCTAGGATACAGAAAGACCCTGCATCTACTTGTTGTCTAGTTGGAATTTCTCTGACAGGTTCATCTAAAGTCTTTGAGCGAGCTTTTATTTTTCTCTTCTTTGAAGTAGCTGGTTGACTGGCGCTAGATGAATTTTCTTGTTTAGGCTTAGCAACCTTATAATGTGATTTTGTAGAAGAAGGATGCAACTTCTTCTCAAAACCCGACTGGATAAAAAATTTATCCCAAGTCTTCTGCAATTTCCCCAGCTCGGCTTTGGAAAATACTTTAATCAATCCCTAATGATAAATTCTGTGAGGAGGGGTTTTGGAGTTTGCTTGGACCTTCATGGCCATCTTGTTGATATCCCTCAAGAAATAATAGGGTAGATTCATTCTCTTAATTTCTACCATATGAAGTAGAAATCGTAGATGAAATAATGTTATAACAAGATTTGCCTCACCCTATGCAAACTTGAACATAAGATCTTTTTCCATTTCCCTATGGAGACTTGAAGTTCCTTTTTGAAAATCCCAAAGATAAAAATAGTATTTTTTCCACATATACGCGTCCTACCTATTGTACAACATGCGTATACGTAGGTTGCACCACTACAGCCCGCGTACATCAAAATTTGTGCCCAAAATTAAAAAATGGTGTTGTGTTTCCATGTCACGTCACATGATCCATGATCCTTGACCTTCCATATACAAGAAACGTTACGAATCAACCCTTCAGTTCCACTTGAAGGCTACAAATGGGCCAAATCCGTGCTATGGAAAAGAGGAGAAGAATTCAACTTTGAGAACAAAGTTACTCTGGAGAAATTATTCACTTTATATTGAATCTACATCCCTTTGTCCTTTTAAGTCTTAACACATTATTTATCCCCCAAACTCTTCCCTACTTGATTGAGAACCTCATTGTATCTCTTATATGAGATTTCCTTTGGTGGAGGATTGAAGTGGTGGAGGCCCAACTGGAAGGGACTTAGTTTCTCGGTTTCAAACCGTGTCGGCACAGAAGTTTGTAATTCATTCACTTCTATTGATTACATTTTAATAGAAATATTCTTTTCTCATCCAATTAATATCTTGCAAATATTTGAATTGTTATTCCATGGGTGTATTTTTTATCAATGTTGATGTATTATGCTATTGAATGTGCTAACATTATATATTATCATCATATGCTTGAGTTTCTTGGTTGTTGAGGACAAGTTGCAGGTGTATTTCTATGATTCAAGTGCTCAACAGTGGACTTCATCAAACGTTTGGATGAGGTAGGCCTTTTATATTGTCTTTCTAGGATATTTTTTTATATAGCATACTTGAGATTAGAGTTGATTTCTACAGTCATTTCTGTCTGTTGTGGTTTACCCCTAGCCATAGAGATATTTTTCTCGTAACAAATAAAAATATGACAGAATAGAACCCCTCACAAGTGATGAATCTTTTAAGCATGAGTAAGGCTTCCATCCATTCATAAACAATCCAATCCCTAGGAATGCCTTTGTCCCAATTAGGGTCTCTATGTTCAGGTTTCAAAAATAGATTTACATATCCTCTCATAATCAATTTATTTTTAAACCACTTTTTTCCATTAGTCGGGAGGTTGCAAGCAACTGCTATGGAAGTTTTTGTAACTTGCATGACCAAGTTTGAAATTCGGTCCCATATTCCATTGAAACTCTTAGCAAATGTCGTGGTTGTATCATAATGATGACCATCCAACTTAGTACAGAAAAGATACCAACCTTCCCGATAAAAAATGTGGCAATTATCTTCATAAGCCTCCATGATCTCAGGCCCTTCAGGCTCTTTCCTATTCACATGTCCACCTTTACCCATCTACGTAGTTGTGACCAAAAGACTAGATTCTTGGCTACAAAGAATGGATCTATTTGTTGTGTAATGAGAATAATAGGGGATCTATCAGCTCTGTGGGTGCCAATTCAAATCGACCAGTTGTTGTAGGTAACGAATAATGTGTCAATTTTGAAAATATGTTTTTTGAAAAACCTCATCCGTGTAACATTATGTACAACTGATGTGTAGAAAATACCACCCATATTTGCATGCTATGGATGAAAACTAGTACTTGCTAACTTCTTTGCATACTCATTAACTCTGTAGTACAATCCACAACTTCCATGACTCTCCAAGGTACTCGAAATAATCATGACCAAGGACATGTGGAAGTTCATGTAGCGCTCAACCAGATATTTCCTCTTGCTTTCTTGGGAGGATTAGACTTTGAATCTGCAGCCTACTAAGTTAAATAATCATGAAGTATAGATGTTGACATGACTTATGGCTCAAATGAAAATATTTGAAGCCAAGTGATGTCATCAAGCAATCATTTAAACATGTGTATAATTCCTTTTGTCCCCCTCTCACAAAGCTAAGTCCATCTCATTCATTCGATTTAGCATTATTTTAATCCCTTTAAGAAAAGCTATTAAAACTTTAACAACATAATGCTAAATATTTATAACTTATACTAAATTTTAAATGACAAGTAGGAATGAATGAGGAATAAAACAATGTAGAACAAAGTAGGTGTTAACGGTTCTATTTTTTTCTTTCCAATGAGGGAAATCCATGTACATGTAGTCCTCTCCACAAGCCCAACAATGGATTGTTTTTTTTTCCATTTCCCAAATATTCATTGGCTTTGTTCCAATTTGAAGTGATTTATTTGTCTAAAAGATGCTTGGATAGTTTCTAGGGAAAGGATGCTTGAACCCTTCTTGATTTTGTCCTTCTATATGTTTTCCATCCTTCCATGCTTTTTGAAACTATAATTTTCCTTTGTCACGTTCATAACAATACTTTTTTTTTCTACGTATTCCTTATAGTGGGAAAGGCTCAACAATTTCAATATGGTCTTTGTATGTAGGTATTCAACTCAATAGGTGCTAAGTTTTTACCTTCTTATATTTGTTTTGCTTCACATACATTAACAAATATTAAATTTTTTCTATATATTCATCCTTATGCATTTTCCCCAATTTGAGCCCATGTAACTATTGCACCTTAAATTCATAATAATAATCATAAAGGTACTTTTGGTCAAAATTATTTTTGAATTTCTTCCATACAATTTTTTAGTCATCGATCTTCTTTACATGTTGGAGATGATCCTACCAAAGAGAAGCTATGGAACTTATATGAAATATGGAAACCCCTTCCTTCATATTTCTTGAGTAATCATGAACCTAGAAGTATTTTCTCAATCCTAGATACCAAGCTTCAACTTATTGCATAGAATTGATCTCACCGTCAAATGTGGGTAATTTCACCTTGCCAAAGTGTCCATACAAGCTATCTTTGAGAGGCCTCTTCCTCCTAAGAGTATTAGGAGAAGGCTTTTGGATACAAAAGGAATCTTCAAATGTATAAGATTAACTAATACATGATCATAATCTAGATGGATGGTAAGTCACAACTCATGAAGATATTCTTGAACCATGAGATTGTAACATCTTGCTCTTGCGAGCACATGTTATCGACTTATTCTTTTAGGGCACTTGCATGCAAGTGATCCGGTGATATTACATTGTTATTGTTTCCCTGATGGATTTTTATGATGATGTTGATGGTTGTGATTTAATGTTATTTGATATATATTTATTGGCAGATGCTATTGACGAGTTTTCCCTGAGTGTAAAGGACACTTGATAGATTGCGGTTGTCGATGGCATCAATGGACCTCCTTGGACTCCAGTTTGAGTAATGGAGTGGATTTCATTGGTTTTTGTATTTCATTTATTCATATGTGACATATGATCAATTATATTATGATTTGTATACTGATCATTGACAGTGTTATAAGCAGTAAAGGGGCCATGCACATAGAACAAATATTGAGGGAGAGGTGTGGAAGAGTCCCTGTCACAACCTACTAGCACTCCCACCATGGATCAAATTGTAAGTTAATGGTTACCTAGTTCGAGAGGTCCACGATGTTGTGAGGGAATACTGAGACAGTTGCTCACGAAGATTTCTAAGGGGTGCGCAATAAGGCAGGGTCCTTATTCCTTAGAATCCCTTAGTCTCTCACAAGGTCACCCAAATGGAGTGATGAATTCAAGGGTTGTACAATTACCAAAACCAATCAAAAGGTGAGTGTCATGCTTGGAGCACGGAGTTGCATCTTGAAGGGCACATCGCATAAATAAAACTTGAGTCAATGAATCTAGGTGGCCTAGAAAACCTTGAGAAAATAATTAAAATTTGTAAAAGATTTAAGCATTTCCCGATTTAATTAATTAATTAAGGATTGAAATGATTACTTATAAATCCCAAAATGAAAGTCTAATCCTATTCAAAATTAATCCTAAGTCTAAGTTTGGTAAGAAGACTAAACTAAATTATAATTGAAATAAAAAGGGGAATGAAGTAAATCAAGTTAAGAATTAAGAAAAGGTGAATTATATTTAAAGATTTGATATAAGGCACATGTGTGAAAGAAAATGTAAAAGGGGGGTTTTTTAATTAATAAAGAAATAAAGATGAGAGAATAGGGTATGCATAGAAACGAATCTAGAGTCTAGATACCACTAGATTAACTAGGAGAAGAATCATATTTTAACTCAACTTAGATTTAGTAAGGTGTCAGTCATTAAATGGGAATATGGGGAGAAAAGAGACAACTAGGAGTGATTTAAGGAGTGCTTTTAGGAAGGGTGAGGTAAATTGAATTCAATTAAAATAAAATGTGGAATTAGTTGTGCAACTTGGGGAGAGAGAGACAAGTGTAAGGGGGAAATAATTCTAATTCATCTTATTAAAAAGTGAATTAATTGTGCAAGTGGGGATGTGTCATTAAGAAAACTCCTATAAAGAAAATAGTAAAGATGGGAAAGGGATCACATTGGTTATGGGTAAAGTTATGCTGCAAAATTTTTGACTGGTTTTACTTGTGAGAGTTGGGATACCCAACTTGAGAGAGAGTGGTGGCTCTACCTTGCAAGGAAATCTTGGTGCTAGAGGATTTATGGTTGTGTGTGTGTGGCCCCTTTGCGGCTCGGGGGGCTAGGAGGAAAGAAGAATACCCCTAGCGTTGTCTGGGAGGTACCAGTGTAGTCTCTGCGATTAGCAAGAGAGAGAAGGGATTGAGCGCAAGTATTTGTACTAAAGTCACTTCAAGCTTCGTGGATTATGGTATTCTTATTTTTTTACATAGAGATTGTAGTGGATTTAGTTCTATGAACGATATGTGTTGGGTATAATTCATTCACTTCTGTTGATTACATTTTAATAGAAATACTCTTTTCTCGTCCAATTAATATCTTGCAAATATTTGAATTGTTATTCGATGGGTGTATTTTTTATGAATGTTGATGGATTATGCTATTGAATTTGATAACATTATATATTATCACCATATGCTTTTGTTTCTTGGCTGTTGAGGACAAGTTGCAGGTGTATTTCTTTGATTCAAGTGCTCAACATTAGTCTTCATTGAACATCTAGACGAGGTAGGCCTTTTATTTTGTCTTGCTAGCATATTTGTTTATATATCATACCTAAGATTAGAGTTGATTTCTACAATCATTTCCGTCTGTTGTGGTTTACCCCTAACCATAGAGAGATTTTTGTTGTAACTGAATTGGCAACCATACTAGGGATAAAATATTCTTTTTCGAGGCTTGGAGTGTTTTTCTCCTCAGATTTATCTCGTTTATATTGATTTTCTTGTCGTATGACTGCATGACAGCCTTTGTTTATTCTGAGTCTAAGTTTGTTCGCCTTCTCCTTAGACTAGCTATGTTTTAACAAATATAAGCGGATTTTTTCCTGACAGTCACGTACATACGCGTGCTTTCCTCCTGCAAGGGGTGTATATACATGCTTTTCCCTTGAACGGTCGCATATATAACTCTTTGTTTCTTGGTTGTTGGGCTTGATGGTTGTTGGGTAGGTTTTGATGATTGTTGAGTCTTCTTGGGTCTATGTTATGACTGTTAAGTGTCTATGGAGTGACAAGAAACCTTTCTTTGGTTGAATTTTTGAGCGGTGCCTTTCTCATCATCCTTTTAATTTGATTGTCCTTTCATATTGGGTTGGGTGTTTTGTTTCTTGATATCCTACTTGGTTTGTCTCTATTTACATATAGTAGAGTTTTTATATCAAGTTGTTGTTCAGTCCTTTCGTTTTCATTCTTTTATATTGAAAATACAAAAATATTAGGCATTTTACATTGTTTTCATTTGATCTTTAGAGTCCTTATCATTAATATTAGTACATGTAAAGAAATATTGCATCTTATTTAGAATTGCAGAACTAAATTGAGAATTTCATTTTGAAAAGCATATCATTTATTGGGACTTGAAGTTAGGACTTTGCATTGTATTTATATTCATTTATTTTAAATGTCGAGTCATAAAATCATTAGTTTCATGACCGCACCTTTTTGAGTAAGCAAGGCCACTAAAAGTAATGCTATAATTTAAAATTGATTAGTAAAAATTTAATTTTTCTAGGGTGCAAAAACTAGCTTAGGATTTAGAGCCTTGGAATAATATTTTGTGAGTAAACTCCTCCAAGGATAGTAAATCAATATATGTGTCTGACTAAGGGAATGGAGAAATCCATTGTATACTTGATAATATCAGGAGGCTCCGCTTACATCGGAGTTTAGCACGAGGTCGCGTGAGGTTGGTTGAAGGGATATCCCCCCGATACCTTCTTAGCATCCAATATATTTATGGGGATCTATTCGTATATGGGGATCTTTATAGTACCCTTACCTCTGTGAGAGGTAGTGATTTTGAGGTTTCGGGCTTTGTTACCCTGCCCATATGGTGGAACTGACTTATGACTGTTCACATGTGCATCGGTTATATTGTGGTTGCTTAGTTGTTTGACTTAGGTACCACATAGGTTACTTGCAAGGGTTATTCTGCAGGTACCTTGGGTCAAATAAGGATCGGACAACACACAACCTTTATGAAGGATTACCTCTCTGGGGGGATCTAACCAACTGGCTGTTAATCCCATGAGGGCCCTTATAATTGACTCTGATACCTCTGATCTTTAGAAGAGGATTCTCATTCCCCTCTTGGGCCAGGCATACCTACTTTAGAGAGGGAGGCCCCTTTCAACCACTTTACTCTGTTTGTGTGCATTTTGGCCTTTTGATTTTATTTTGGTGTGCTCTTTGATTATTAGTTAACCTTAGTATTTTATGTCATGCCTTGAGTTGTCATTATCATATATAGTGGAGTTCCTTTGACTCCCTCATTTACCGCTACCTCCCCCTTGACATTCATTCATTTCATGTGGACAATTCCGTCCACTTTTCATAATGGTATGAAAAAATACAACACTCAGTCAATGCCTTGGGTCTCTAATCACTTTCCTCTTGGTATGCCAAACATGCCTTCACCCTTTCCATCCTCTCCCTTTCCTTCTTATATGAATCCTAGTTTTAGATCCGGGGGCACGATGGCTCCACCGTCTACATCTTCATTTGACAAGATTCATGTCCCTCAACCAACTCTCACTTTGGGGGGTTGGAATATCCCATTTTATGGATCCAATCATAGCCACGCTTTTTCAGGATACAATGCTCAAATGGGTGGTTATTCTACTTATTACACTCCATCTGTGTATCCTTCATCCTACATGCCAGTTCCTACGAACACTCTTCCCATGACGGGTCTCCATTTTTCCTATGGTATTTCATATAGAGGGAATCAATTTTACAGTATAGGCTACCCTCTTCATAGAACCCCTTCACATGGGGGAAAAATATATTCTCACTTGAATAATCCTTATCATTCTTTTGTCTCACTTCAGTGATGATGCCTGTAAAAACCTCTATGGATCAATTAGGCAGAGGATACTACATTTTTCGACATTGACAGGGTGTAAACCAAGATCCTTCATGGAATGAAATGTCTCAAAACTAGTCTTTCCCAGGACCTTGGCCTCAAATTCCACAACTCACTACTGCCACCAGTCCAGTCACAACAATTCATACTGGAATCCCATCACCAACCTATGCTAGTCATGTTGGGGATCAGTCGACAACCTCTGCATGTCATGTTGAAGACCAATAACCAACCATTGTAAGTCATGTTGGGGGCATCACTCTAGTCACCAAGAGTCATCTTAACATCACACCACCAACCTATTCCATTCACACTGAGAACATGTCTCCAACCATTGTCAGTGTCATTGGGGGCATTCATACGATTGAGAAGACTAGACATGTAAGACATAAGCCCAAGTTCCTTTGTAGGATTTTTGAAGGAGATCAACTTACTCGTTTGTGTCCTTCTACTATTAGGATACTAGAAGTGTGGTCCTCACCTAGGGGCCCTTTGGGTTCTGATTCATCTTTGGTTTCCCTACACTCCATTTCTCCTTTGATTGACACGACAGTCATGCCAATGAAATTGTCACCTAACCCCACTCCTATTTTTGAGGGTGGTGAGACTCCTGACCTTGTTGTCTCGCATCTTACTCAACCAAAGGTTGAAGAAGTGGTCGTATCGATGCAATCTTCGGTCAATCCAACTCTTTTTTGGGAGTTTGATGCATCCTTCAACCATTTCATTATCATTTCTAGTATTGCACCTTTTGAACAAGAGAGAGTTTTACTCTTCCCGAGTACTCTCCCTCCTAGTCTTGGAGAAGTTCCCTTTGACTGGGATGGTCTTGTGGGGTATCAAATTCCTCCTCCCATACCTTTTCAAGTAAGCGACGTTCTCTGATATATCTTTGAGAAGGTAACCTCCTATAGCACTTTATCCTCCTTGACTTGGAGAGATTTGGGTTTTCCCAAGCTTGTGTCAGTTATTCGTACGTTGTTGACCTTTCATTATTCATAGATGTCTTGCATGGGAGCCTTGGCCTCCCCCATGACATGTCACCTAGAACCCCCCAATGAGTCTAATTTAAGCTCTTTTCCGACTCGTCTAAAAACAAAAAATATTGTCAAGTGAATTTGTCTCTTTCACACTCCTTAATTGAATTTGAAAGTGTTATCGCTCTGTAAATTCCCATAGGTTGTCAGATAAAAAGAAATTTACTAGAGGTAACTTTATCCAACCACTTCGAAACTGTAATATAGCCCTGCCAGCTTCAGAGAGGGATCTTTTTGTATGATTTAGCTATGTTTTAACTTTGATATATTAGGCTAGTTAAATAAAATAAGATTGAAAAGGTTTGTTGTTGTTTTTGTTAAGTTGGCTAAAAAGAATTTACGCTTCCATTGGGCTATGGGGTCTGTACTATAAAGGTGGAAATCTAAATGGAAATTCAAAGATTCTTTTCACAGGGCAAGATAATGCATTCATTGGATTCTTTAGCGATAAAATGATGAATAGCAGAAAATATGAGAATTATCAATTAAAGCAAAGAAGCATTTAAGAATTTCTTCATTGTAATATTAGAAAGATAAACATTAAGATCTTTCAAAGCCAGAAACAGGGTACACAAAGATAAATCCTGCAACATGCGCTACTTTAAAAGATTAGATTAGAAAACAATATGATAACCGAGATAGAAAAAAATTTAACATAGAAAAGAATAACATCACCAATGAACAACATGCGAGAATCCTGTGAAATGTCTCTTTGTATTACTGGAAGATCTGTTTGACAAAAAATACAGTCTTTCTAGCTTACAGGGCATAAAAATCAATCCTCGGTACTTCAAAGTTTGATGTATTTATAATTAAAATTACATACGATCCTATCATTAAAGATCAGGATGTGAAAATCAAAATTTAGCTAACTAACTCGACAAGATACAAAAATTCAGGAACTATTTGATGATGTGTTGAAACTTCATGTTGATTTCTGGGGTGAACCGTTGGTGAGTCCTCTGCATGAATTCATCTGACTGGATATTTGACTAGGCTTGGACACATCAGCTCCTACTTGATCAGATTGTATAACTCTTCCCACCGAAGGTTACTGGGAACACTGACTTTGAGCAATCTTTGATATACTTCATCCATCTCCGTATAATTGGAGAAAGTCGGTTTGATGATGAAAATGTATGGGATCTCATGATGTATGTTGATATCTGACTGGAAAGCCTCCAAGAACACTCTGCCTGTGATACTGCCCTGTATTCCCGAGAATTTAGAACTATATTTAGCCACAGTGGCTAGTTTCTTTTTATAATCAGAAAGTGTCATTAACTTGTCGTTTATGACCCTTAAACCAGGGAGGCCTTTCTTCTGCAGATCTTCAATTTTACTGAAAAATCTTTGTACTCCTATGTCCATAGCCTAGACCTTTTCTTCCAGTTGCAAAATCAGTCCTCTTTTGGTCAGGACCCTCTTGACCTCAAGGATGGTTTATGTCCTATCTTCAATTTTCAACTCTTCTAACTCTTCTCTGGTTTTTGAATTCAGGAATTTAATAATCTTAGTGGCTTTTGAGGGAATTTCTCCCAATTCTCCTCTTATCTTTTCAATCGCCTGCTTGCTTCTTTACACCAGTTTGTTCTGCTCAAACATGATTTGCACCATAGACCATATTTCATTTATGGATTTGGTGATATCCATCCATACATTTTCCTTGACCTCAACAAGTGTTTTTCCTGCCAATGTTTTCTTTTGAAGCTGTTGCAATTCCTATTTGAGCTTGTCTAATGTTTGTTTCTCCTTGGAGTAGTTGGTTTGATAAGAAGACTTGAGCTCCTGAAGGTTCTCAACCTCCTTCTTAAGTCTGCTAATCTTTGTCTCTTGCAAATTCATCTCTTTCATGGATTGTGCTAGTTCTACTATCTTCTCCGGAGCTGTTAGTGGAGTTGCTGAGGGCATTTCTGCTGCAGATGTTGTGCTTAATCCTATGAGTGGAACTATGCTCAATGGAATGACCTCCATGGGATTTGATTGTTCCTTCTCTTTCAATAGTTTTTCCAATTCTGCTTCCATCTCCTTCAACTGTGCATTCTACTCCATCATCAGCTTGAGCATCTCAACTTTTTCCCCTTCTGTCTCAGCTATCTCCTTTGCCTGTGAATCTTCTGTTGGTGGTAGTTTCAACTGTTTCCTCAGAGAGGCTATATTGGCATTTTTATTTTTAAGCATCTCCTCAACAGATTTCACATTTGAGGGATCATACCCGATCTTGAGGACCATCTCTTCCAATGTCTTAATTCTGTTATCCTTTGCAAAGGATGATATCTTTTCTAATTTTAGTTGTGTCTGGACATTACTCAGAGATGCCTATAATTTGGTGGCTGCAGTAAAATCATTTTCCAACGTGGAGAATATCATTTCCCCAGTTTGCCTGTCCAGATCCATTTGACCAACAGGATGCACATCCCTTGTATGAAACTCCAACATTGCCCTTTTGTAGTCAGTGATTTCTTTCGGGTCCAGCACCTGTGCCTGTAGAAATGCCATGTGCATCCTACCCTTCTCCATGTCAAATGCAGGCAACAGTTTGTGTTGAGTTGTTGATGTTTGTTTCCAAAACTAAGCATATGTACTGTTGGTCAATGTTTGATTTGTCTTTTTGATCAAATCATATTTCTCAAAAATACTCAATTTTGGTCCTTCTTTGCTCGGTTGGTTGACTGGTGGAGTATTTGTGGGCTTCTTAGGAAAAAATGTAGAAATGATCTGCTTGTTGCTTGAGATGAGGAGTGACCGGTCATCCTTCATAGTTGCAGTGGATTTGATTTCTTTTTCACCAGTCTTGTGAGGTGTGTGACTAGTTTTTGGCCTCTTGGTATGTAATTGGAAATCCTCGACTGAGACTTCAGTGATAGTAGGTGAAGAATCCTTCCTGGGCCTTTTCTCCTTGGGAACCTATGGTGTAGTCGTCTGTGATATGATGACCGAAGGGTCCTGTTGTTCTATTTCGACCAAAGTGTTCAGTTCCCATTCCATTTGATTCGCGAACTTCTCTATCTTGGGCTTGGGTGTATGAACATATGGGGCGTTTTTATTATTAATCCTCATCTCATAAATTTTCCGGCGTGGATCATTGTGCCATATGAATCTAACGAAAAACTTCATCTCTTTTACTAGTCTATCTTCTTCCTCCCCAGCGCCTCAGCTATTGCACATGAATGATCCTATTTGCCCTTTAATTCTAAGTTGTTGTTTCTTTTTCAGAGACACAAAATGTATGTCATCTAAGTTAATCATTTGTCTTATGTATTCTAGGGAAAATATCCTCATGGGTAAATACTTGGGCAATTTATATGGAGCCAACTCGCATCCATATACTCTGATTTCTATGTGATCTTGGTATAGGTACAAGTCTCTAGTTTTTGCAAGGTTCGAGAGGTGTAAAATCCTTTAAATCTCTTCATTTATTATCAGTTCAGGTCTGCCACTAAGCATGCTCACCACTGGGTGGTAGAACTACTCGATAAACTGTTTGAAACTAAATTCTGAAGAATTTTGTCGGAGTAGCGAAGTCCAAGCTGTTACCGCCTACAGATTCCCCTCCTGGTCCATCTTCTGCATTGAAAAGGAGAATCTGTCTGCTTGAAAGAAAGTGAACATGTAGGCCAGTATTGAAGAATACCAGAACATGCCCTCTGTGGAAAAATTCAAAAAACTTTCATGAATATTGTTCGCCAGGAAAGTGTTGTAATCGAACTGCGTGGTGGGTTTTTATTCTGTGGAGAAGATGGACAGAAAACCCAATATGGGTTCATCTACCCATTGGTCAGAAAAATAGCCCAGTAGAGCATAGAGCGATGAAATGATTTGGTTTCCCTTTACTGAGAATAGGGAGGAAGGGTACGGGGGATTTGTCTTGGGGAGCTGAACAACCCAGGGGAGGAAAAGCTTGAAAATATGTGCTCTCTGAGGGAACGATAACTTCCTCAGCTTCTATCCTCTTTAATTTTGGTGCCATCATTGTGAAAATACCTGCAAGTCAAACAATCGTTAGTGGGGATGATGGTGGCTTTGGAGGGTTGACTGGAATGGAGAGAAAATGGGGAAACTGTGCTCTGGTTCGACGGGAAAGATATTATCTGGTGAGACGACACAATAAGCAATGGGAGAATGAAGGGAAATGGTAGTTTTGAGAAAACAAATACCCATTGGGCACGGGGTACAGGTCAACAAGCTAACTGATAAGTTAGCCATTAATAAATTGCCAACGGGTCTTTTGGAGCGTGAGATGGCAGGTAATAATGAATGTCGAATACGGATGGATGATGTGGCGGGTGTTGATTGGGGAGTAACTATGGTGAAGGGACTTGTAACGGGCAAAAGGACTAAAAGAGTAATGCGATGTGGTCTTTAGGGGAGAAAGTGGAAAATGACATAATGGGTTGACAGGTTATGTCATACCATGGGAGGTGGTGGGAGTCTGAACCAATGGATTCCTGCCACATAGAGGAAAAGGGGCCCGCCAGAAAACAATCCATTCCGGACCCCCCCCCCCCCATTAAAAATAGATCGTTCGAGGGGGTCTGAAAACTACCACCAGTCATCCATCAGCACGCATGCCTTTGGACCATAGATCTATGCATAGTGTTTAAACAACATTCTGAACCCCCCCCCCTACCGTTAAAAGAAGAACGGTCGGGGGGGGTCCAGAATTCAATCTCATTCGTTGATGAAAGAACTGGTGCTTCATCCGTTCAGATGTGTGCCTTTGTTATCTCCGATTCCAGACCCCCCTCCCCCCCCCACTGTTAAAGGTAGAACGGTCGGGGGGTCCAGAAAAGCTTGTCAATCGTAGATCTGAGCACCAGCCTCTCATTCATTCATTTGTGCGCTATTTTTAATCTATGAGCACGAAATCATATATGTTTCGAAAACTTAGGATAAGTGTATTATGTGGGTTTTCCCAAGCTTTCCCTGTTTTTATCACCATGGGGGTTAGACATTTAAACCTTTAAACCTCAAGATATGGTTCAACATCGATCATCATGCTTGTTTTATTAAGATAAAGAAAACTACCCTATGCTCTAACCTAATCACCTATGACATTTAGCCCAGATTAAACTGTTGGACTAAGAAATTACTCTATCCTAGGGTTATTTGACCAAGATTAGGAAGTTTGGTCAAATTTATTCACAAGCTAACCTAAATCACCTGGCTAAGATTAAACAGTTTAGCCAAGCTTATTCACTACTCCTATCAACATCAATTTAAAAGGACTTGGCCATGCTTGACTAAATGGACCAAATCATTGCTATTACATGGGGCTTTATCCAAATTCTTTTATGCCCTCTTTTATTCTTTTTCTTTTTCTTTTCTTTTTCCTTTATTTCTTTTTCTTTTTCTTTTCTTTTCTTTTTCTTTTTCTTTTCTGTTCTTTTCTCAAATTATTTGTAGAATGGAAAATCATTTGACAAACAAGACTCTAAAGTGATAACATTTTAGTCACCAGTTGATCCTATAAATTATAGGGTTATAACAACGGATCCACCTAGGGATGGTACTCTCCTTGTGAAGTGCTAAGAATCTTGCTTCCTGATGTTCCGAAAAAATTTCTTCACAGTAGCCTTTGTTGTTTGATTTGTTTTATTTTTGAAAATTTGATGATAATGTTCAGTGGCTTAGGGCCTTCTCTGCGGGCTTCAACCATCTGATCAAAGTTATTCACCCAAAAACTTGTAAGAAAAATGAAATGATTTGTACAATGGAAAGGTGAGACTGAAAGTCCCTACTGAGGAGGTGAATAGTGCTTCAACATTCTGCCATTCACAGGTCCTCCTGGCAGATTGGTCCCATCACTGTTGTTGAGAAGGAAGGCATTATTCCCTCTAAATGCGTGAATTATGTAAGGTCCCTTCCATAAACTATCAAATTTTCCATTCTTCCCCTTATCTTCATTTCGGGCATCCCATCTCAGAACCAGGTCACCTAGCTCAAAGTCAACTTCTTTAGTTCTTTTGTCAAAAATATTTTTAATGCTCTCCTAGACAACCTGAGTTTTGTTGTACGCTTCTTCTCTGGACTACTGGAAATGGATCATCTGGCTTATCCTTATTTGGGAATCATTCGGCTTGGCTTCCATATCTTGTAGTAGCTTCATGACAAGAACCCCTAAGGAGGTAGGAAAAACTTCTTCAGTGCCATAGACCAACTGATATGGAGACATATTGATTGACCTCTTGGTGGTCATTCTGTCGGCCCATAGTGCGAAAACCAGCTTGTTATTCCATGACTTTTTGTTTTCTTGCAACGTCTTCTTGATAATGTTCACCAGGGTTTTATTGGATGACTCCACCAGCCCGTTTCCTTGAGGGTAATAGGCTATGGAATGCCCCAAACCGATATGATACTAGTTTCAAAAATCTAGGAGCTTCTTAGATCGAAAATCAACTGCATTGTTAGTTATAATCTTTCTAGGAAAACCAAAACGAGACAAGATATTATTTTCTAGAAATTTAATAATGACAGACTCAGTAGCTTGCCTGCTTGGTACAACTTCAATCCATTTTGTGAAATAGTCCGTAGCAGTAAGGATCCACCTATGTTGGCCCAAAGAGAGAGGATGTATTTCTCCAATAAAGTCTAATCCCCATTGCTGGAAAGGAGCTTCAACAGAGATTGGTTTCAGTGGCAAAGGAAGAAGCTTCTTTTTTCCCTTGAACACCTGGCATTTATGACACGAGGTCACCTTCTGATGCACATCAGCGAATAGTGTAGGCCAATAGAAACCAACTCTGAGAATTTTATTAGTTGTGGTCTTCCATCTCAAATGACCACCACAGTGTCCTACATGAAAATCCTGTAATACTTTGTCAGCTTCATCCTTTAGCAGACAATTTAACAAAATACCTCCAGGATCCTTCCAATATAGATTGCCTTCTAGAATGAAAAATTTTAATGCTTTCAATTTCAAAAACGTAGCTTTAGTTTTGGTCAGACCAGGGGGAGCTTGTAAGTTATGCAAAATAAATATCAGGTCTGTGTACCATGGAGAGTTCATAAATACCTCTTTCACACTTGGAGTCGCATGCTCTCCCTGTTCATCTATTGTAGCTAAGAAATTAATATCAAGAGCATGGAAATTGGATTCAACCATTAACTTTGCTAGACCTTGACCTTTAATCAGTTTAGTAGTCTTAATCTCTATGTCATACTCCAGAATGATAGCAATCCATTTTCCTCTTCTTCCATCTGGATTGTCCTGGGTTAAAATGTCCTTTACTACTGCGTTCGGAACATATGCAATGGTGTGGGAATGGAGAATATATACTCTAAAATATTTTATATCCTTTACCAGGGCAAAAGCTTGTTTCTCCATTATTTTATAATTCAGAGCAAACATCTCTTAAAGATTTACTGAAAAAGGCTATGGGTTGTTCATACCCTTCGTTGTTTTTCTGTAGTAATACTGTTGCAATGGTATGTTCAGAAGCGAAAGAAAAAAGGTAAAAATCCTTGGTGAAGTCAGGACTAATCAAGACTGGAGCCTGTGTGAGTGCATGTTTAACTTGTTCAAACGACTGCTTGGATTTAGAGTCCCATTTTATTTTTGTGTCCTTTTTTAACATGTTGGTGATGTTCCTGAGAAGCTCAGCCAGGTTAGGTATGAATCTTCTCAGAAAGTTTATTTTTCCAATGAAAGATTGTAATTCTTTAATATTCCTTGGGTGTTCCAGTTTCTAAATGGCTTCTATTCTGTTGGGATCTATCTTAATTCCGTCCTTAGAGATTATGTGCCCCAACAATTTTCCTTCTTCTAATCCAAAAAGGCTTTTCTTAGGATTCAAAGAAATTCCAAATTTCCTGCATTTCTCAAACACTCGTCTGAGATGCCTTAAGTGCTCGTTGTCGGATTGGGAATAAACAGTTACGTCGTCCAGATAAATGATGATAATTTTTCCAAGTTATTCCACAAAACCAATGTCCATCACTCTTTGGAAAGTGGCCCCAGCATTCATCAACACGAAAGTCATTTTCACGTACATGAAGGTACCCCAAGGTGTTGTAAAGGTTGTCTTCTCTTGGTCATCTAGGTGAACGAGAACCTAGTTATAGCTTGAGAAACCGTCCAGTAAGGAGATTCAGATAGATCCAACTACCCTTTGTAATATATGGTTCATTTTTGGCAGTGGGTAGTTGTCTTTTAGGGAGACTTTGTTCAAGTTTCAGAAATCAATGCAAAGCCTGATTTCCCCAGTTTTCTTTTGGGTCGGGACCAGATTCGAAACCCATTTGGAAAATCGTAGAGGGACTATGATTTTAGCATCATACATATTTTTGATTCCTTTTTCTATCAGGGGAAGTAACTTGGGATTGATCCTCCTAAGTTTATGTCTGAAAGGTTTTTGATCTTCTTTTATCGAGATCCTATGTTGTATGATGCTCATGTCATAAGATTTTAAATCTTCATATCCCCAAGAAAACACGTTTGCATATTCCTTGAAAAGTTCAATGTATTTGAGTTTCTTCTCGGGAGGTAAGGATTTGGAAAGTTTTACTATCCTGGGTTTCTCTTCTGTCTGTATGTTACAGTCTTCCACCTCTTTCCCACTGGCTTCAATTTTAGGTTTTTTAACTACATCATTAAAATCAAATAAGTCTTCTAACGGAACTAAACCCCTAGGCAAAATATTACTCTTTAAATGCAAAATGTCAGAATCTATCTCATATTCACCTAATTCTTTCGAATCCATTTTATTTACACTATTATTTCCCAAAACCGATTTATTTACATTTTCATCATGATTTTCTAAGTCTATGTTTGTACACTTGAAATCATTTTTACATTGTATAAAATCTTCAATTTGGTCGTCGTTCCCAAATACCTGCCATTATCTGATGTTTTCTAGGACAGTTGGTCTGCACTTCACCACCACCATGTATGGGTGAGTGGAACGAAAAGGTATCTTGCATGTAGTTGTTGACGTAGCTAACCCATCTGCTAAAATATTCTAACCCCTGCGCATCACCTGCAAATCAACTTCAGTGAAACATTTAAGGGCATCCAAAACAACATTTCTATAAGCTCTAAGCTTGGGATGTTTTTCTACGTACTCACCTTTAATTTGTTTGATAATTAATTCAGAATCGCCTCTTACCATGATTTGTTTGGCACCAACCTTCTTTAGTAGTTTCAGACCAAGCATCAAAGCTTCGTACTCTGCTATGTTGTTAGTGCATTGAAAATTCAGTTTATAAGAATGGTTTTCTGAATACCTGGATTTGTGATTGTGCAACCAAACTCCTGCTCCAGCTCCTTCTTTTCTTACAGCTCCATCGAAATCCATGCTCCAAAAATCTGCTGGCAGTTCTTCACTTATTACGAGTTTCTTTCCTTTTGCCTCAGTGATTTCTTGGTCTTCGTTCAGGTCAAATGTGTCCTCTTCCAGCTGAGCGATTTGTTCTCCCGTATTGTCGTCATTATATAAGATAAAGGAATCTAGATCAAAGTGTGTAGAGTACAGAGGATAGTTATGTGGTTTTTCTTGGTTGTTGACCATATATTTCATCAGCGTCTCTATGTACAGTCTTCTCTATTGTCTGAATACTGGGATGGTGGCATATGACATATCCAACTGTAAAGTACCTTTCAACTTAGCTCCCCAAGACCTGGATAGAAACATACCATATTTTGGGGGTATGTCCACGACCAAAACATCCATAACCATGCTTTTTGCTGGAATCTGAACCAGAGTGATACATAAGTCCTTGATTAATCTGATACATCTGACTTTGCTGGAGTCAAAAGAGTGTAAATCCTTGTAAGGTTTGGTGACCACGAGTCCTAGTTTTTCCATCACTTCTTTAGGCATCAGGTTATGAGAAGCACCTGAATCTAACATAGTATTGTGCAGAATCAGGTCGTGTGTATTAAGGCTGATGTAAAAAGAAGTGATAGTGCCAGTGTCAGTCTAACCATCAACTTCAGGACCAAAAAGGAGTTCAGGATGATCACCAGTAAGATTTACCGTGTCTGAATGATTTTTCGATCCAATGGTTAAGGCCTTCGTGCCTATATCAGGTTCAATGCTCAGTGCTTTGATCACCTGTGATCGGTAAGTGTCCTTACTAATCAACTCGGAAAGGGGAATGGGAATTTTCACTTTGGCTAATTCCCCTTCGAGGCTGAAAGGGGTAGATGCTCTGTTGTGGCTCAGCAATTCTGATTTGTCCACCATAGTCTTCTGAGCAGAAGTACTTGGTCAGATGGTTGATGAAACCTCAGTCTGCGTTGATCTTTGTAAAATGGTAGGGTTTCTTTTTTTTGGAGCTTCAACATTACCTTTCTTAGGGATCTTCTTGGTTGAAAGCTTAGGGGCTTTCTTGGTTTCGACTATTTTCTTCGTTTCAGTTACCTTTTTGGGGGAACTTTCATCTATCTTTTTACTTCGCATATTATACAGCCTGTGTACCTCCATAATGGAATTTTCAAATGCCTGTTGTTCGGTCTCTTTGGCTTCCTCACTCACCTTTGTTTGAGAAAGAAGGAAAATTTCTTGCTCTTCTTGAGTAAGGAAAATGGATTCATTATCATGAATGCCCATGAGGTTTATGTGTGTGTCTTCTAACTCTTCAACTACCTCCTCACCCTCGTTGGAATAATTTTCCTATAGGGGTGGTCTGATTTGTTGATCATGACCCCTCTGTTCTCTTTGATCCCTGGGATCTATCTGCCTGATTTGAGGAGGATTTCTTCTGAAGTTAGGATTCCGAATTTGTGGAGCAGGTCGGTTTTCTCTAGGAGGATTTCTTTCGGTGACAGTAAGTCTCTCCATCATCCTCTCCACTGCTCTATCTAAGGAATATATTTCGCATCAGAAGAAGATGTGGAAGGTTCCTCTTTAATCGTGACTCTCCTCTTCGTTCTATGTCATGCTCTTTTAGCCAACAGGTTGGCCTCTGCACTTATCGCGCTTTTCTACATGTCCTCCAAGGTGGTAGAGTTTCTTTCCCTTAATTGATATGACATATCAGCGTCGAAACCGTCAGGGAATTTTATCAGTGCCAAACCTTGTGGGGGTTTAATATCAGTTGGAATCGCATTGTACAAATTGTTGAAGAGGGTGCAGTAGTCTTGTACTGTCTCTCCTTGATTCCTTCTGATGTTTTCGTATTCTGACAAGATCTGGAGAGGATTTTTATTTACCTCCCATCTGTCTAGAAAACTTCTTTGAAATGATGTAAGGTCAACCACTGAAGCAACACGTAATCCTTTGTACCATTTCTTAACGTCCCCAGTCAAACTCTACGCAAAAAGTCTCATTTGAACGTTTTCTTCATCCACTTCCTGCAAGTCAAAATAGTCATTCATTTTATCAACGTGTTGCTAAGCGTTCAAGGGCCCTAAACCATCAAACTGTGGGAGTCTCATTTGATAGTCCTGGGGCATGTCGTGTAAAGGTGCAACCAACACCAAAGGAGCATATCTGGCCGCCATGATAGGTGGAGGGGGTGGGACAACAACCTAAATGATAGGTGGAGCGGTGGCAGAAAATGAGGAGGATGAGGGGCTAGCTGGCACAAAGTGAGTGGTTTGGGGTTTTGTAGTGGGAGATAGTACTTCAGGGGTCTAGGGTTGTAGGACGGCTGGATCTAAAATGGTTTCAATCACAAAGCTATCATATTTCGTTCTAAACAAGCTTTCTTCAAATATTGTGTCTAAGTCGAGATCTTAAAGGGCAACAAGTTCCTCTGGAAGAGAAGGAGACCTGTGAAGGGGACTATGACTCCCTAAACCTTCTGCAATGGTTTTCTTTCTGAATAACTATTCTAGATTATCAGTTGCTATCGCAGGTTCCGGGTCTGGGTGGGATCGAGTATAAGCTCTTTTAGGAGCCAGATTTTTTTAATTGATATATATATATATATATATATTAGTTTTATGAGTCTGAAATTAATATGTACAAGCTTTTAACAACCTCTAAACATTATTTCTTTCTCAGATTTACAATTTGTTTAGAAACAAAGTTTTCTTGTAGGAAAAAGAAAACATGGGGTTGAAAGTTTGTTCAGTTCCCCAGTATGGTCTCCACTATGTTATCGCTCTGTAAATTCCCAGAGGTTGTCAGATAAGAAGAAATTTACTAGAGGTAACTTTATCCAACCACTTCGAAACTGGAATCTAGCCCTACCAACTTCAGAGAGGGATCTCTCTGTATGATTTAGCTATGTTTTAACTTTGAGATATTAGGCTAGTTAAATAAAATAAGATTCAAAAGGTTTGTTGTTGTTTTTGTTAAGTTGGCTGAAAGGAATTTACGCTTCCATTGGGCTATGGGGTCTGTACTATAAAGGTGGAAATCTAAACAAAAATTAAAAGATTCTTTTCACAGGGCAAGCTAATGCATTCATTGGATTATTTAGCGGTAAAATGATGAATAACAGAAAAGATGAGAATTATCAATTAAAGAAAAGAAGCATTTAAGAATTTCTTCACTGTAATATCAGAAAGATAAACATTAAGATCTTTCAAATCCAGAAACATGGTACACAAAGATAAATCCTGCAACATGCGCTACTTTAAAAGATTAGATTAGAAAACAATATGATAACCAAGATAGAAAAACATTTAACATAGAAAAGAATAACATCACCAATGAACAACACGCGAGAATCCTATGAAACGTCTCTTTGTATTACTGGAAGATCTCTTTGACAAAAATTACAGTCTTTCTAGCTTACAGGGCGTAAAAATCAATCCTCAGTACTTCAAAGTTTGAAGTATTTATAATAAAAATTACATACGATCCTGTCATTAAAGATTGGAACGTGAAAATCTAAATTTAGCTAACTAACTCAACAAGATACAAAAATTCAGGAACTGTTTGATGATGTGTTGAAACTTCATGTTGATTTCTGAGGTGAACCATTGGTGAGTCCTCTGCACGACTTCATCTGACTGGATAGCTGACTAGTCTTGGACACCTCAGCTCCTACTCGATCAAAGTGCATAACTCTTCCCACCGAAGGTTACTGGGAACGCTAACTTTGAGCAATCTTCGGTATACTTCATCCATCTCCGTATAGTTGGCGAAAGTTGGTTTGATGATGAAAATGTACAGGATCTCATGTTGTATGTTGATATCTGACTAGAAAGCCTCCAAGAACGCTCTGCCTGTGACACTTCCCTGTATTCCCGAGAATTTAGAACTATCTTTAGCCACAGTGGCTAGTTTCTTTTTATAATCAGAAAGTCTCATTAACTTGTCGTTTATGACCCTTAAACCAGGGAGGCCTTTCTTCTGCAGAGCTTCAATTTTACTGAAAAATCTTTGTACTCCTATGTGCATAGCCTGGACCTTTTCTTCCAGTTGCAACATCAGTCCTCTTTTGGTTAGGACCCTCTTGACCTCAAGGATGGTTTCTGTCCTATTTTCAATTTTCAACTCTTCTAACTCTTCTATGGTTTTTGAATTCAGGAATTTAATAATCTCAGTGGCTTCTGTGGGCATTTCTTCCAATTCTCCTCTTAACTTTTCAATCGCTTGCTTGCTTCTTTGCACCAGTTCATTCTTCTCGAACATGATTTGCACCATAGGCCATATTTCATTTATGGATTTGGTGATATCCATCCAGACATTTTCCTTGACCTCAGCAAGAGTTTTGCCTACCACTGTTTGCTTTTGAAGCCAATGCAATTCCTGTTTGCGCTTGTCTCATGTTTGTTTCTCCTTGGAGTAGCTAGTTTGATAAGAAGACTTGAGCTCCTGAAGGTTATCAACCTCATTCTTAAGTCTGCTAATCTCTGTCTCTTGCAAATTCATCTCTTCCATGGATTTTGCCAGTTCTATTGTCTTCTCTAGAGCTATCAGTGGATTTGCTGAGGGAATTTCTGTTGCAGATGTTGTGCTTACTCCTGTGAGTGGAACTACGCTCAATGGAATGACCTCCATGGGATTTGATTGTTCCTTCTCTTTCAATAGTTTTTCCAATTATGCTTCCATCTCCTTCAACTGTGCATTCTGCTCCATCATCAGCCTTAGCATCTCATCTTTTTCCCCTTCTATCTCAGCTATCTCCTTTGCCTGTGAATCTTCTGTTGGTGGCAGTTTCAACTTTTTTCTCAGAGAGGCTATATCAACATTTTTATTTTTAAGCATCTCCTCAACTTATTTCACATTTGAGGGATCATACCTGATCTTGAGGACCAGCTCTTCCAATGTCTTAATTCTGTTATCCTTTGCAAAGGATGATATCTTTTCTAATTTCAGTTGTGTCTGGACATTACTCAGAGATGGCTATAATTTGGTGGCTGCAGTAGAAGCATTTACCAATGTGGAGAAAATCATTTCCCCATTTTTCCTGTGTAGATCCATTTGATCAGCAGGATGCACATCCCTTGTATGAAACTCCAACGTTGCCCTTTTGTAGTCAGTGATTTCTTTCAGGTCTGGCACATGTGCTTGCAGAAATTCTATGTGCATCCTACCCTTCTCCATGTCAAATGCAGACAACAGTCTATGCTGAGTTGTTGATGTTTGTTTCCAAAATTGAGCATATGTACTGCTAGTCAGTGTTTGATTTTTCTTTTTGATCAGATCATATTTCTCAAAAATACTCAATTTTGGTCCTTCTTTGCTCGGTTGGTTGACTGGTGGAGTATTTGTGGGATTCTTAGGAAAAAATGTAGAAATGATCTCCTTGTTGCTTGAGATGAGGAGTGACCAGTCATCCTTCATAGTTGCAATGGATTTGATTTCTTTTTTACCAGTTGTGTCAGGTGTGTGACTGGTTTTTGGCCTCTTGGTATGTAATTGGAAATCCTCGGCCGAGACTTCAGTGATAGGAGGTGAAGAATCCTTCATGGGCATTTTCTCCTTGGGAACCTATGGTGTAGTCATCTGTGAGATGATGACCGAAGGGTCCTGTTGTTCTATTTCAACCAAAGTGTTCAGTTCCCATTCCGTTTGATTGACGAACTTCTCTATCTTGGGCTTGGGTGTATGAACATATGGGGCATTTTTATTCTTAATCCTCATCTCAAAAATTGTCCCGCATGGATCATAGTGTCATATGAAGCTAACAAAAAACTTCATCTCTTTTAGCAGTCTATCTGCTTCCTCCCCAGTGCCTCGGCTATTGCATATGAATGATCCTATTTGCCCTTTAATTCTAAGTTGTTGTTTCTTTTTCAGAGAAACAAAATGTATGTCATCTGATTTAATCATTTTTCTTATGTATTCTAGGGCAAATATCTTCACGGGTAAATACTTGGGAAATTTATATGGAGCTAACTCGCATCCATATACTTTTATTTCTGTGTCATCTTGGTACAGGTACCAGTCTCCAGTTTTTTCAAGGTTCGAGAGGTGTAAAATCCTCTGAATCTCCTCATTTATTCTCGGTTCGGGTTTTCCACTGAGCATGCTCACCACTGGGTGGTAAAACTACTCGATAAACTGTTTGAAACTGAATTCTGAAGAATTTTGTCGGAGTAGCGAAGTCCAAGTTGTTACCGCCTGCGGCTTCCTATCCTAGTCCATCTTCTGCATTGAAAAGGAGAATATGTCCGCCTGAAAGAAAGTGAACATGTAGGCCAGTATTGAGGAATACCGGAACATGCCCTCTGCAGCGAAATTCGAAAACTGTTCATGAATATTGTTCGCCAGGAAAATTTTGTATTCAAACTGCGTGGTGGGTTTTTCTTCTATGGAGAAGATGGATAGAAAACCCAATATGGGTTCATCTACCCATTGGTCGAAAAAATAGCCAAGTAGAGCACAAAGAAATGAAATGATTTGGTTTCCCTTTACTGAGAACAGGGAGGAAGGGTATGGGCGATTTTTCTTGGGGAGCTGAGCAGCCTGGGAGAGGAAAAGCTCAAAAATTTGTGTTCTCTGAGGGAACAGTAAATTATGGTAAAGATCTGTAATAATTTCGATATTGAAAGGAGAGAGGGATTTAGTTCTAGGTATCTGCATCATATGGTCTATGGCCTCTGGTGTGATGAAAAACAGAGTTTCTCTTGAGGAAGACACTATGGCTCTCTGGTCAAGGAGATAATGAGCTTGGCACTTGAGGGTGAACTCGAGGAAATGGTGGACTTGGGGGAAAAGATACAGAGGGAGGTTGGACTCCCAGAGCCCAATTTCATCGCTTTGATCTAAGAAAACCTCTTTAATCCATGACTACAAATTCGTGAAGTCGAATTCGCACCTGGTGTCTACAATTAAATGATCTTTGTCGGACAGGGGGATCCTGTCGAGATCGACAAAAGGCGAGAGGAAAGGATTTTCCTCAACCTCTATCCTCTTTAATTTTTGCGCCATCGTTGTGAAAATACCTGCAATTCAAACAATCGTTAGTGGGGATGACGGTGGCTTTGGACGGTTGACTAGAACGGAGAGAAAACGGGGAAACTGTGCTCTTGTGTGACGGGAAAGATATTCTCTGGTGAGATGACATAGTAAGAAATGGGAGAATGAAGGGAAATGGTAGTTTTGAGCAAATGGATACCCATTGGGTGCGGGGGACAGGTTAGCAAGCTAACGGATAAGTTAGGCAGTAATAAATTACCAACGGGTCTTTTAGAGCGTGAGATGGCAGGTAACAATGAATGTCGAATACGACTGGATGATGTGGCGAGTGTTGATTGGGGAGTAATTATGGTGAAGGGACTTGTAACGGGTGAAAGGACTAAAAGAGTAATGAGATGTGGTATTTAGGGGAGAAAGTGGAAAATGACGTCATGGGATGACAGGGTATGTCAGACCATGGGAGGCAGTGGGAGTCTAAACCAATGGATTCCTTCCACATAGAGGAAAAGGGGCCTGCCAGAAAATAATCCATTCCGGACTACCCCCCCCTCCATTAAAAACAGATCAGTTGGGGGGGTCTGAAAACTACCACCAGACATCCATCGATGCACCTGCCTCTAGACCATAGATCTGTGCGCGGTGTTTAAACAACATTCTGGACCCCCCCTACCATTAAAAGAAGAATGGTTGGGGGGGTCTGTAATTCAATCTCAACCATTGATGAAAGTGTTGGTGCCTCATCCGTTCATATGTGTGCCTTTTTTATCTCTGATTCCGAACCCCCCCCCCCCCCCCCCCCCCACCGTTAAAGGTAGAATGGTCGGGGGGGTCCAGAAAAGCTTGTCAATTGTAGATCTGAGCATTGACCTCTTAGTCATTCATCTGTGTGCTATTTTTAATCTGTGAGTGTGAAATCGTATATGTTACGAAAACTTAGGATAAGTGTATTATGTGGGTTTTCCCAAGCTTTCCCTGTTTTTATCACCATGGGGGTTAGACATTTAAACCTTTAAACCTCAAAGATATGGTTCAACATCCATCATTCTTGTTTTATTAAGATAAATAAAACTACCCTATTCTCTAACCTAATCACCTATGATATTTAGCCCAGATTAAACTGTTGGACTAAGAAATTACTCTATCCTGGGGTTATTTGACCAAAATTAGGCAATTTGGTCAAATTTATTCACTAGCTAACCTAAATCACCTAGCCAAGATTAAACAGTTTAGCCAAGCTTATTCACTACTCCTATCAACATCAATTCAAAAGGACTTGGCCATGCTTGAACTGTATGGACCAAATCATTGTTATTGCATGGGGCTTTTTCCAAATTCTTTTATGCCCTCTTTTATTCATTTTCTTTTTCTTTTCTTTTTCCTTTCTTTCTTTTTCTTTTTCTTTTCTTTTCTTTTTCTTTTTATTTTCTTTTCTTTTCTTTTCTTTTCTCAAATTATTTGCAGAATGGAAAATCATTTGACAAACAAGACTCTAAAGTGATAACATTTCAGTCACTAGTTGATCCTATAAATTATAGGGTTATAACAAAAAGGTCGTGAGTCTTGGTTAAGCTCTTTTTCGACTCATTTCAAAAAGCGAAAATATTGCCAAGTGAAATTTTCTCTTTCACACTCGTAAATTGGATTTGAAAGGACGTCTATTTGGTGCAAGTTTATCCCTTTTTCAAACCAAGTAGACTAAGATTATGAAAAATGACATTTTTTTGCGTTAAGTTGTAATTGCATATCATGCCCTTGCTTGCAGTATTGAGCCTATTATCGGTTCTCGCTTTTGCATTGTAAGCCTCTCACCTTAGAAATTTGCATCATCATCCAAGAAGAGCCTCGTTTATATCCTTTGCATCTTGACACCCTATACCCAGGAAGAAACATTCTCCTGAGTGTCCATCTCCCGCATGAAACTCCTTGTATTGAGCATAGGTATGTTCCACTGTTGGAACTAGTTTTGCTTACTTGCGACACTCGTTTCCTACTCTGTATCATAGCATTCATTTCACTATGAAAAAAAAAATATGGGCAGGAAAGGAATATTATCTTATATTGACAACAGTCGTGTTTCCTTTGAACAAACCACAAAAATTTTGAGTCCACTTTTCATCAAAAATTTGGGTTTAGCATGACCTTAGGAAGTTGATCTCGTTACAGAGAGTTTACTGCCCCGACTGATTACTCTTCTAGTCCCTATGGAGAGTTTGATTGATGCCTCCTGCACCTCAAAGTTTCATCATTGATTATATGTTGTCATAGTCTTCCATATGTATCATTCTCTTGTTCAAAGGATCTCTATCAACCTGTGTCGGCCATTCCTCAGAACTCTTGACTTTGCATATCATCCATACCCTCAGTGTGTCTCAGAATCACATGAAGTTGTAGTCCTATTGCGCACCCTGGTCCTACTTTCCTCATTGGTAGGTAACCTTGAACCCAAAAATTGACATTTCATCATGGGTTGCTGACTGGGTTGTTTCCCTTGTGTTCGACGACAAGACATCTATTCACACATTGGGATTCGTGCAATGTCTTGGATGCCATTATCCCTATTGGTAGTTTCCTCTCCTTTGTCAACATTTTTCCTCATTGTATGCAATTCAAAGGGTATTTTTCATGTACCTCTTGCATCTAGCACACATGAAATACTCACAGGGTCATTGGTTCATGAACATGATCGTCGTTCAATTTCCTCCAAATCGTCAAGCTCCTGCTTTGTATCTCTTGTTGAGTCATGAGAGATGCATTAATTCTCTCCTTTCAGTGGGTCTCCTTCCATCGACTTCAACTCGTCTATTCTGGAAATGAGACCTAGATTCCTTTGAGTACCTAGAGGCTTGCAATCATTAGTGGCAGATTCTCTCACCATCGACAATTGGGAATACATCAATGTCTCCTTATTGATGGATTCTTCAGGTCTTCTACCCCAACAACTCTATTCACAATTGTAAGAATGTACTCGATGCCTTGATACCTACTTTCATCATCAGTAGGTTGTCTCGCGTTTTTTAATGGTATACCTCAATGATTGGTAATCAAACGAAGTCTCATTGTGTTCGACCTTAACTCCTTTATTCACACGATGTAGGCTTGCACCTTTGGAGGATTGTGTATAAGACTTGAAGACATGATTTTATAGTCGCAAATTTCCTGAGTTGTTGCTATCTTTCATTGGACTAGTGCCTATGTGACTTCAGTGATCATGGGAGATCAGATTGTACTCCATTGTATACAAATGTCTTCAGATTGATTTTGAAACTAGTTTTACTGGGCCTTGTTCGTGACTATGACAACCTTTGGCATGTAGCCACCTTTGTATTTTCTATTAATGGCCATGGACAACTGTTTGGTATATTTTCACTTGGATCTAAAGTGTAATTCAAATTGGCAACCATGTGTGCAAAGTCAGTACATATTGTAGTAATCTCATGAGAAACTAGTTCTTCCATTTGGGTCCCCATTACTACACTCCTAGGTCTTATAATTTATTTCAGCCATCGCAGATACTCCTTTGACCTCACACATTAGGGGGCATCTGTTGTAGCAAGATTTTCCTCACCCTATGCAAACTTGCACAAAAGACCTTTTTACATTTCCCTATGGAAAATTGAAATCCCTTTTTGCAAATCCCAGAGATTAAAACATTATTTTTCCACATATATGTGCCCTACCTATTGTACAACATGCATATACATAGGTTTCACCACTACATCCCGCATATATCAGGATTTGTGCCCAAAATTAAAAAAATGGTGTCAAGTTTCCATGTCACATCACAAGATCCATGATCCTTGACCTTCCATATACTGGAAATGTTCTGAATCGACCCTTCAGTTCCACTTGAAGGATACAAATGGGCCAAATCTGATCTATGGAAAAGAGGAGAAGAATTCAACTTTGAGAGAAAAATTACTTTGGAGAAATTATTCACTTCATATTGAGTCTGCATCCCTTTGTCCTTTTAAGTCTGAACACATTGTTCATCCCCCAATCTCTTCCCTACTTGATTGAGAACCTCATTATCTCTCTTATATGAGCTTGCCTTTGGTGGAGGATTGAAGTGGTGGAGGCCCAGCTAAAAGGGAATTAGTTTCTTGGTTCCTAACCATGTTGGCACGAAATTTTGTAATTCATTCACTTCTATTGATTACATTTTAATAGAAATACTCTTTTCTTGTCCAATTAATATCTTGAAAATATTTGAATTGTTATTCCATGGGCGTATTTGTTATGAATGTTGATGGATTATGCTCTTTAATTTGCTAACACTATATATTATCACCATATGATTTTGTTTCTTGGTTGTTGAGGACAAGTTGTAGGTGTATTTCTTTGAGTCAAGTGCTCAACAATGGACTTCATCGAACGTCTGGACGAGGTAGGCCTTTTATCTTATCTTGATAGCATATTTTTTTATATATCATACCTGAGATTAGAGTTGATTTCTGCAGTCATTTCCGTCTATTGTGGTTTACCCCTATCCATAGAGATATTTTCCTCGTAACAAATAAAAATATTACAAAATAACGCCCCTCACAGGCGATGAATATTTTAAGCATGAGTAAGACTTCCATCCATTCATCAACAATCCAATCCCTGGGAATTCCTTTGTCCCAATTAGGGTCTCTATGTTTGGGTTTCAAAAATTGATTTACATATCCTCCTGTAATCAATTTATTTTTAAACCACATTTTTCCATCAGTCGGGAGGTTGGAAGCAGCTGTTATGGAATCCTTTGTAACCTGCTTGACCAAGTTTGCAATGTGGGCCCATTGTCCATTGAAACTCTCAGCAAATTCCTTGGCTATAGTGTAATTATGACCATCCAACTTAGTTTAGAAAAGATACCAACCTTCCCTATAAAAAATGTGGCAATTTTCTTCATAAGCCTCCATGATCTGAGGCCCTTCAGGCTCTTTCCTATTCACATGTCCACCTTTACCCATCTACGCAAATGTGACCAAAAGACTAGAATATTGGCTATAAATAAGGGATCTATCTGTTGTGTAATGAGAATAACAGGGGATTTTATGGCTATGCGAGTGCCAATTCAAATAGGCCAGATGTTGTAGGTAACACATAATGCGTCAATTTTGAAAATATGTTTTTTGAAAAATCTCATTCGTGTAACCTTCTGCACAGTTTATATGTAGAAAAGACCACCCATATTCACATGCTATGGATGACAACTGGTACGTGCTAATTGTTTTTCATACTCATGAACTCTATAGTACAATCCACAACTTCCACGACTCTCCAGGGTACTCGAAATAATCACGACCAGGGACATGTGGAAGTTCATGTAGTGCTCAACCATATTTTTCCTCTTACTTCCTTGGGAGGATTAGACTTTGAATTTGTAGCCTACTAAGTTAAATAATCTTGAAGTATAGATGTTGACATGAATTATGGCTCAAATGAAAATATTTGAAGCCAAGTGATGTCATCAAGCAATCATTTAAACATGTGTATAATTTCTTTTGTCCCCCTCTCACAAAGCTCAGTCCATCTAATTCATTCGATTTAGCATTATTTTAATCCCTTTAAGATAAGTTATTAAACCTTTAACAACATAATGCTAAATATTTATAACTTATACTAAATTTGAAATGACAATTAGGAATGAATGAGGAATCAAACAATGTAGAACAAAGTAGGTATTAATAGTTCTATTTTTTTCTTTTCAATGACGGAAATCCTTCTACATGTGGTCCTCTCCACAAGCCCAACAATGGATTGGTTGTTTTTTCTTTTCCCAAATATTCAGTGGCTTTGTTCCACTTTGAAGTCATTTGTTTGGCTAAAAGATGCTTGGATAGTTTCTAGGGAAAGGATGTTTGAACCCTTCTTGATTTTGTCCTTCTATATTTTTTCCATCCTTCCATGCTTTTTGAAACTCTAATTTTCCTTTGTCATGTTCATAACAATAATTTATTTTTCTAAGTACTCCTTAAAGTGTACAAGGCTCAACAATTTCAATATGGTCTTTGTATGTAGGTATTCAAATCAATAGGTGCTAATTTTTTACCTTCTCATATTTGTTCTGCTTGACATACTTTAACAAATATTAAAATTTTGCTATATATTCATCCATATGCATTTTCCCGAATTTGAGCCCATGTAACTATTGCACCTTAAATTCATAATAATAATCATAAAGGTACTTTTGGTCAAAATTATTTTTGAATTTCTTCCATACAATATTTCATTCACCATTCTTCTTTACATGTTGGAGATGATCCTACCAAAGAGAAGCTATGGAACTTATACAAAATATGGAAACCCTTTCCTTCATATTTCTTGAGTAATCATGAACCTAGAAGTATTTTTTCAATCCTAGATACCAAGCTTCAACTTATTGCATAGAATTGATCTCACTGTCAAATGTGGGTAATTTCACCTTGCCAAAGTGTCCATACAAGCTATCTTTGAGTGGCATCTTCCTCCTATGAGTATTAGGAGAAGCTTTTTTTCTACAAAAGGAATCTTCAAATGTATAAGATTAACTAATACATGATCATAATCTATATCGATGGTAAGTCACATATCATGAAGATATTCTTGAACCATGACACTGTAACATCCGTCTCTTGCGAGCACATGTTATCGACTTATTCTTTGAGGACACTTGCATGCAAGTGATCCGGATATAGTACATGGTTATTGTTTCACTGATGGTTTTTTATGATGATGTTGATGGTTGTGATTTAATGTTATTTGATATATATGTATTGACGAGTTTTTCCTGAGTGTCCAGGACACTTGACAGATTGTGGATGTCGATGGAATTAACGGACCTCCTTGGACTACGGATTGAGTTATGGAGTGGATTGTATTGGTTTTTGTATTTCATTTATGAATATGTGGCATATGACCGATTATAGTATGATTTGTATATGGATAATTGATAGTGTTTCATTGATGGATGCATGCTAATGAATGCTTGCTAATCCAACTCACATAAGGAGTAAAGGGGCCATGCACATAGATCATATATTGAGGGAGAGGTGTGTCAGATTCCCTGTAACATCCTAATAGCACTCCTTCCATGGCTTGAATTGTAAGTTAATGATTACCTAGTTGAAGAGGTCCATAATGTCATGAGGGCAGACTGAGGCAGTCACTCAAGAAGATTTCTAAGGGGCGTGCAATAATGCAGGTTTCTTATTCCTTAAAAGACCTTAGTCTCTCACAAGGTCTCCCGAATGGAGTGTTGAATCCAATGGTTGGACAACTACCAAAACCAATCAAAAGACGAGTGACACCCTTGGAACACGGAGTTGCATCTTGAAGGGAACGTCGCGCAAATAAAACTTGAGTCAATGAATCTACGTGGCCTAGAAAACCTTGAGCAAATAATTAAAATTTGTAAAATCTTTAATCATTGCCGGATTTAATTAATTAATTAAGGATTGAAATGATTACTTATAAATCCCCAAATGAAAGTCTAAGCCTATTCAAAATTAATCCTAAGTCTAAGTTTGGTAAGAAGACTAAACTAAATTATAAATTAAATAAAAAGGGGAATGAAGTAAATCAAGTTAAGAATTAAGAAAAGGTGAATTATATTTAAAGATTTGATATAAGGCACATGTGTGAAAGAAAATGTAACAAGGGGTTTTTTTAAATAAGAAAGAAATAAAGATGAGAGAATAGGGTACACATAGAAATGAATCTAGATTCTAGCTACCACTAGATTAACTAGGAGAAGAATCATGTTTTAACTCAACTCAGATTTAGTAAGGTGTTAGTCATTAAATGAGAATATGGGGAATAAAAAGACAACTAGGAGTTATTTAAGGAGCACTTTTAGGAAGGGTGGGGGAAATTGACTTTAATTAAAATAAAATGTGGAATTACTTTTGCAACTTGGGGAGAGGGAGACAAGTGTAAGGAGAAAATAATTATAATTTATTTAATTAAAAAGTGAATTAATTGTGCAAGTGAGGATGTTTCATTAAGGAAACTCCTATAAAGAAAATAGTAAAGATGGGAAAGGGATCACATTAGTTATGGGTAAAGTTACGTTGTAGAATTTTTGACTGATTTTACTTGTGAGAGTTGGGATACCCAACTTGAGAGAGAGTGTTGGCTCTGCCTTGTGAGGCAAGCTTGGTGCTAGAGGATTCATGGTTGTGTGTGCATGGCCCGGCTAATGAGGAAGAAGAGTACCCCTAGCGTTGGATGGGAGATATCGATGCAGTCTCTGCGATTAGCTAGCAGGAGAAGGGATCACGCGCAAAAATATGTACTAAATTCACTTCAAGCTTTGTGGTTATGGTATTCATATGTTTTTACATAGTTATTGTAGTGGATTTAGTTCTATGAACAATATATGTTGGGTATAAAAATTTGCATTGATTGTTATAGTTATTACGAGGCTTTCTTGGCCCAATCTAAATT
>ML780536.1:3062589-3106712 GCA_009831015.1 Picea engelmannii | reverse complement strand
CCCTTAGTCTCTCACAAGGTCTCCCGAATGGAGTGTTGACTCGAAGGGTTGGAAAACTACCAAAACTAGTCAAAAGGAGAGTGGCACCCTTGGATCACGGAGTTGTGTCCTGAATGGCACATCACGTAAATAAAATTTGAGTCAATCAATCTTGGTAGCCTAGAAAATCTTGAGCGAATAATTAAAATTTGTAAAATCTTTAAGCATTGCCAGATTTAATTAATTAATTAAGGATTGAAATTATTACTTATAAATCCCCAAATGAAAGTCTAATTCTATTCAAAATTAATCCTAAGTCTAAGTTTGGTAAGAAGACTAAACTAAATTATAAATTAAATAAAAAGGGGAATGAAGTAAATCAAGTTAAGAATTAAGAAAAGGTGAATTATATTTAAATATTTGATATAAGGCACATGTGTGCAAGAAAATGTAAAAATTGAGATTTTTAAAATAAGAAAGAAATAATGATGAGAGAATAGGGTACACATAGAAAGGAATCTAGATTCTAGCTATGACTAGATTAACTAGGAGAAGAATCCTATTTTAACTCAACTTAGATTTAGTAAAGCATCAGTCATTAAATGAGAATATGAGGAATAAAGAGTCAACTAGGAGTGATTTAAGGAGCGCTTTTATTAAGGGTGAGGGAAATTGACTTTAATTAAAATAAAATGTGGAATTACTTGTGCAACTTGGGGAGAGGGTGACAAGTGTAAGGGGGAAATAATTCAAATTTATCTAATTAAAAAGTGAATTAATTGTGCAAGTGGGGATGTGTCATTAAGAAAACTTTTATAAAGCAAATGGTAAAGATGGGAAAGGGATCACACTAGTTATGAGTAACATTATGCTGCAAATTTTTTTATTGGTTTTACTTGTGAGAGTTGGGATACACAACTTGAGAGAGAGTGGTGGCTCTACCTTGCAAGGCTTCGATGATAATTTTTCCTTTATGTAATATCTAATATATATCTAATATCTGATTGTACCAAGTTTACAAATGTCATAAACTATGTCTATATTCAAACCACGATTGTTGTATGCATGTGAAAACACATCTTCATATGAACGAAGGTGGGTAGGATTGTAGTTAGCGTATCCTTACCTGTAAGTCCTTGAGAGCCACGCGAAGCATGGATCTGATGCTACCCCATCATGGGACTCTACGATTCCCTTTCCAAGTCTCTCTATTTAATCTTGAACTAACGTTTTGACTAGAGTTGGTTTCCCCTCGATGCATAGTACTATTGCGTAGGTGAAATTAAACATTTTGTCGCGCTTGGGAGCTTGACTACCATGCAATTCGAGGTTCCATTGCATGGCGATTTCCTGCGTATTTAAACCTTAAGAAGAACGTACTTATACCTTCGATCTCTTTTGTGTTGTGCTCCATTGATGGATGTATGTGGACTTTTCCCTTGGGAGATTATGTGAGTGTGATTCCTCGTGAACTTGGCATGCACGCAGAGCTTGAAACGAAGGCCCTTGGCCTCAAATCCTCCTTCAAATTAGTTTATGTTGCGACTTGCTTCCAGCATAGTGTTGTTAGACCTTAATTCGCCCAGATTCCTGTCAGAATTTAAGAGAGAAGCCATAACACAAAATTACACACAAAATAATATTGTATTACTATATCAAATCCCAAGATACAATAGGTATCTGTAGCTGGAGTTAGATCCAACCAATTCCAAACATAGGTATGGAGGTTGAGATAATATCTCAACAGCTCCTACAAAATCTCAAATCAACTCCAAACCAATCCCTAAATTAATCATTAATTCTAACACCCTCCCTTAATGATTTCATTACAAATAAACCACATATTACAATTCTCAAATCACAACATAGATCTCTGTATGATCTGGTCTTCATCAACTCCTACACCCACTCTGATGCCTTTGGACTACGCTCTTTCTCTTCCTCTTCTTCAAGCTTACCATTCAACTCATTTAAAGCATAAATTCTTTAGACCATCATTCATGAACTTGTACAATGGACAATTTGACAACTCGGCTCATCGGGGCTTCCGTGATAAAAGATGTCAATTATTGATGCATTCTATGAACATGCCTCCATCTGTCAGATTTTTGCTTTCGGCTATCCTTCAGTATCTAGAAGATCAGTTTGGATATGGAATGTCCTCAACATTCAATTATACAATGTGACTTCCAATAAAAACAGTTGTTCTTGAAACCGGGGCTGCCAGCTTATATCAAGATACAAGAGTTCCTATTTTACATAAACACGTAAACATATAAAAACATTATGCACACCACACACACATTGATAGATATATATAAGTAAAAAGACAGGACAAACCATCTATGGTGGTTTCCACAAGTAGCAATTGGAATTCATGACAGCATCCAGACATGAATAACACACACAGAAATAGTTTGTATTCCACAAACTGATATGACTTCGTAATGGTTGATCTTGGCGAATCTCTACGACTTGGCTATAGCCTGCATCCTCCCTTCACAGCGGTATAAACACTGAACAACATTCCATGACATCTTTCATCCTTCGTCTACAGCGGAAGCAATGATCCATGGCTCCTCCAGTAATTTTTGGACAACGAATTTAAGTTCTGACATGGGTTGTCAGCTCGACTCCAGCTTGGATGGCCACGATCCAAGTGATATCTTTGAAATCGTCCGTGATTCCTCTGTAGATCTAATATGCAAAGATCGTTGCATCTTTTCAATGGTGGTTTCTACAACGCGTTCAAAAAAAATCTCTTTCACATGTTAGTTTCTTGTGTCAATGTCAAGCATGTATTCGGCGAAGGCTCTATTCAGGTTCAACACATGGCAACCTTTTCAATTTTTTTATAATCGCATCTTTAAAGGCGACTCTTTAATCAACTTCTGTTCCTTGAAAAGCAGATGACCACGGATGCAGAGACTCCTCCTTGCACATGACGGTGTCTTTGACTTCTATTTCATGGACTCAACGCACAGATGTCAAATGCACAATCGGTATAGTAAAAATGCCTCTCACCTCACTGCTCTGTTATGCGTTATGCATGGAAAATAATAGTGGCAATGATCCCTCAATTCCAGTAGTCGATTTCTGTATTTGATTCTCTAGCGATTTGATAGCATTCAACTTAGCTTAATAAAAAAAATAGTGGCATCTTCTTTCACCCACACAGCAGTAGCGATGACTATCAAATAGAACCTTATTTACGCACTTCAATACACAGCGTTCCTTTGAAATTCAACACTAATGCCTAAAATCCTTTAACAGGCTCTGATACCATGTCAGAATTTAAGAGAGCAGCCATAACACAAAATTACACACAAAATAATATTGTATTACTATATAAAATCCCAAGATACAATAGGTATATGTAGCTGGAGTTAGATCCAACCAATTCCAAACATAGGTATGGAGGTTGATATAATATCTCAACAGCTCCTACAAAATCTCAAATCAACTCCAAACCAATCCCTAAATTAATCATTAATTCTAACAGCTGCTCACTATAACTTTCACGTTCTGAAACCTTCAAAATTTTAGCGGGATTGAGAGAGTAGAATGGATGCTTCTCGATTCGGGAGTTCCATTTAAAAAATAACTGAAAATTTTGCATCATGTAAGCCCTTGGGTGTTGAAGCTCATTTGTTGTTTTGTGATGGAACCCCTGGGAATATTTACCATTCTGGGATTAGCACCTGCGCGATGTATATTTTAACTTAGCCATGTGGCGAGGATTGATTTTCTGTGTATCATTTAGTATGATTGACATGTTAAATATATATGCGCATTGTACATTAAATAATAAGTTTGAATTTTATATATAGGCGCTATGTATATGTGCATGATATTAAATGGTATGCTTGAATTTTATACATATCCATCATGGTAATGGTTTTCACTAGCTTAATATTAAGTGCTTTTGTAATATTGAAACTACACATCCTACTTAGGATTTGTTCAATCTTAATCTATTAAATTATATCTTATCAATCCTATGATTTACTCAATCATGGCCATCCTTCCAAACTTAGAAATAGAATAAAGATGGATCATTTGATTCCTTTAATTTTCTACAAGTACTTGTCCCCTACCCAAATAACCATTGTTAACATGTATATTTGACTCAACCACTAATTCAAAATGTCATGTGTATCACTTAGGGTGAAATTAATCTAATAATGTAAGGTAGATAATCTAATAATGCAAAAATAGGTAATGGTAATATTTTAGACTTACACCTATTTTAATCATGAAAAGCCCTTGTGAATACCCTTACTTTAACCCAATGCTTGTTCTTCAATTTTGTGGGCTCACCCTGAATGGTTGTTCTTGAAATGCTAGAGTGCAAAATTCTTGGCATAGTCCTTATCTGAATTAATTTATTATCTTACCACATTTCAAGGAAAACTTTAGTATAGATGAAAAGTTAATTGCATGCTTAGAATGTATTGTAGTTTGTAATTGTGTCAATTACTTGATGTATGTTTTGTAGTAGAATTTTTTGTCGCGCCATGAATAATTGATGATTATGAATGATTGGTTTGGTAACTATATTACTCTTGCGCCATTAAATAACGTTGATGTATGATTTATATAGTAATGAGATTTTATTGCGCCATTAAAATAATGTTGATGTATGATTGATAAAGTAACTAGATTACTCTTGTGCCATTAAATAATGTTTATGTATGATTTCTTTAGTAATAATATTCTCTTGCACCCTTAAAATAATGTTGATGTATGATTGATTTAGTAATTAGATTACTCTTGCAACATGAAAATAATGTTGATGTATGATTGATTTAGTAATTAGATTACTCTTGCACCATAAAATAATGTTGATGTATGACAAATAATATAGTCTGGAGTTATGAGTTGTGATTTATTAAGGGACTTAGATACCTCCTTGTTCCACATAACTGTCGCGAGACCTGAGACCTTAACTGGTCAAAATCAATCGGATGAATCATTGGCTTGAGCGTTGCTTATGCGTCCCAGTGGTCCTAACCATGCAATATAGGTTGGGTGGGTAGTTCTTTTAATATTCAGTGACATGGTTGATCATTTATTTATATTTTGCTTCAGTTGATTGTGATGTGTTGAAATGCGTCACTATTTATGTTTATGTGTTGATCATGTGTCGCTATTATTTATTTTGATATGTTGGCTTTGTGTCGTCATTGATTTTGATGTTGTGTCACTTGTAATGCTATTAAATTATGTTGTGACGATTTAAATTTCTAATGCGAAGAAAAACAATATTTTACCTATTCTACATCGTTATTCGTTGTCATAACAGAGTGGTGGTTACAGAGACCTCCCATGAGAATTCCTTCTTGAGTTGTTCTTTCTCTAATCACAAATATTGAAAATTTTCCCTTGATGTAACTATATTTTTATGTTTTTATAATTTGAATTATGGTATCATTAAGTTGTTCCTTATCCTCCCAAGATTTGATTAATATTTCATTGTTGACTTTGAAACTTTGAATTTTCACCCTTAAGCTCCTCATGGTATTTTCAATATTTGGAACATTATCTTTTTTTTGTTCATTATATTCTATTTTCATATCCTTAGCATGCAATTTTTCACCCATGACGTCTTCTTCATAATCATAGACATCTTGTACATAATCCATGTGGACAACTTCTCAATCCAATAAAGACCGAGGGCTCCATTATGCTAATTGTTCTTAGAGAACAAGAGTATTTTTCCAACAACTGTGAGCTTGGTCAAATTGAATATTGGAGCTAAAATTTATAGGTTTTTGAAGATTATTTCTTATTAATTTTCTACAGCTCTACTATAGAAAATATTATCACCCAAGATGAACTAGAAAATTGCACGCAATAACATTTTTGTTAGTTAACAACATCAAGAATGATCACATTAAATTTCATATTGATTTGATTTTTCATGAAATTAAGAAAACAAATCATAAATCTACTTTTAATTCTAGATGGTTATTGATTTAACATGATACCCACGTTTTTTCTCACTTTTGGGGGCCACCATGGAGGCCAAGGGTGGAATTCATGAACAAGTTTACATTGTCTCTATTCTTTGGTGTCTCCTACCTTTTCCTTTCTATGCCTCTTCAATGGCACATGTTCCATTTACTATTGATCTCCTACAATATGATGAAGTGCACACATCTAATTTTCTCTTAAACATTTGTATACTTGGGTTGTGAAATATGTTGATCTAACTCTGATACGATGGTTTACACACCTTAGGGTTTCTCTTACTACCCCCTCCCCTCCAATTTGTGTATTTGTGCCATGTGTTGTTATTTTGATCCCTAGATTTACACTATGCATATCCTCCATGTATCCTTTAACATCCCTTGTTCCATTATCCCATGCACCATTGATCTCTTCATATCCAATTGTGGGCACATCTTCAACTAGTCTTACACCACATGCTCTTCTAAAATGCACAATTTCACAATGTTTCCCCCTCCAATGTCATGATAACATCATCTCAAATTTGGAATTCTTTGATTTGTGAAAAATTATACCCTTTTCTAAGGGTAAGGTTCATCCATTGTGGAATATATATGCAAAATATACAAGATGTCTTTATTCATGAGATTTAATCCCTCGACCTCAATGAGAATATGCAGGTTCTCCCTCTCCATAAGATTTAACTCGAACATCTTGAAACTTATTCAACACATCATAACAAAATTTCCAAAGGTCTCAGCATGATCTTACTCATTTGAACCCAATTAAAAATTTGTCCGTTAACCATTTGCATTCAACATAAAAAATAAATATATCTTCTAAAAGAAGTCCAATATACTATGAATGCATGATTAAGAGCATAATTAAAAAGAAACAAAATAATATAAACATACACTAACTAAGATCATGGGAGACATGGAAGAACATTCCAATAATTATTCTTTAAAACAATTCACAGACATTGCATGCATGAATTCATCATTAGGACAAAAAATATAGAATTTAATTGAAGAAGTTTAAAACATGGAATGGGCACTCATATTTTAATGAAATTGGTCCAAGAAATTGGATATGTAAGATCAATTTTCACCATAGGCCTCTAGTGTAAATGTCATTCCCAAGCTATTTTGTGAGTTCATGAGGGTGTAGATACTAGCTATGGGCTAGTAGCACAATCAACCTAAACACATTCCTCTCATTACTTATCCACTCTAATATTGATAGAACACTCAATGCAACTCTTCAAGTCATTAATAAACCATGGAAATATTTTATCATTTCCCTACAAACACAACTTGGATATTTCACTTCTCTACTATCCAATCCCTTAGGAAATCATTGACAACTTATGTTGTGTAGGGATTAAGGATCAAACTATCGATTGCTTTATGGGAAATTTTACTGGAGTAATTATTTGGACCAAAGAAGTCAATGGGAAATTATACCATGTGGGTAACAATTTCCTAATTTTTCCTGTTGTTTATGCCCACCTATAACCACCAATTTCCCTTCGAAGGTACGAAATTTCCCTCTTCGTTGTGCTAGTTTGGGTAATTTTCATATTTTAAAATGGATTTACCTCCAAACCAATGTAAAATGACATGAAGAGAATGATGGGAATAATGAGAATTCTTTCATGACATTGGAGAATGGAATGAGAAATCCTATGAATTCCCAAATAGTTGTACTTATCCATACAAGGTACTCTCCCCATACTTCTTATTTATGTGAAGTGGACTTTCCTTCATCGACCACTTCATGCATTATTTATCTAGTATAAGTCAATAGTGTTGGTGAGTTTAGTTAAGGAACATGATGGAAAGGATGAGAGTTTTTTATTTGACATATAATAGGAAATTATTTCTTTCCCATAGACCCTCTTTCAAGTTAACCGTACTTGTGGACTCATATCCCCTTTTCATTCCCTGCAACCATATTTGACCATTATATATTATATTATAGCATCATCTTTTACATAACATACAATGCATTGTGGTATCTATACCACACATTCTATATAAAGTTTACTTACAACATTTTTATACATATTTATTGTCTAGTTGGACATTAGACATGAGATTTGCATAAAAGATTAATACAAAACATAGTTACAAAATTTACATTATGAGGTCATTTATTTAATCTCACATGGATTGATACCTATCATAATAACTACACATTTACTATTATACATAACCGCATCCAATTCCTTCAAGGTTCAAAATTGGAGTATTACAACTATGAATCTTCTACTCACAAACCCCATTGGTTTGAAGTAATCAATGATGAAGAAGGAACACTCATCCTAAAATCCAAGTCCTCTACAATATTGATTTTTTGCAAGATCATCCCAAGGTCTACAAACTTATTGGTTGGTCTCTATTAGTGAATGCCTCATGTTTTTAAATATTTAGTCCATTCACTTGATTAGATTCTATGGGGAGTGTTTCATTCTACATGTACTGTGATCACAAATAACATGTATATCTGGTTCAAGTACCAAATTTGTAACACCCCAAGGCTGAGCCCTGCTGAATTGTAATTATGCTTATAGGTTGGTGAGCCAAGTGTTTATAAGTTGAATATTTATATGTTTATTAGGCTAGAGAGCCTAGATGCTTAATGCCATGGGCCTGATTTTTCTATGTGTAAATGCACATATCATTAATAAAATTACACTGTTGCATGTAGAACGAGCATGAAGAAAGCGTTATGGGGGACTAAACTCCACTAGGTAGGGTAAGGGAGGGGGCTAAGTGTCTATGAATAGGGGCTAAGCTAGAGGGCTTACCTCTAAAAGAATAATATTTTATTATTATTTCCCAAAGGCTATGGTTGACATAAGCCGTGTTGTCCTAAGTTCCTGGAAAGGGAATGGGTGCTAAGTGGAACTCATGCAGCTACAGGAAGACAGTTGTTGACTTGGGCACATGTAGTTATAATTGGAAAAGTCATCTCATTGGGGGTTTGCTTCCCATTTTGGCGTTTCTCCCCATCCATCCGTCGGGACCAGTCTTGAGTTTCCTCACGACCCTTGCAATTCTCTAGAAGTCTGTCACCCTCCCCGATTCATCCAGGGATTCATGCTCGCACCTGTACGTTGCTTGAGCCGTGTTGTGCCTTAATGGTTGTTGTTTCTTCCATCACCTGAGCTATACCGAGCCTTGTTTTTTCCATCACCATTACTGGAGTTGACTTAGAAGATGGAATGAAGAAACATGTTGTCAGGCCTATGGTTTGAAGAGTCATGTTGTCAAGCCCGTGGTCTGAAGAAGCAGGTTGTTAGGCCTACAAGCAACTCTCTCCAGGTGAGAGAGGTTGTTGGGGAAGTGTTTTCCCATAGGGAGCCCAACTGCAACTATAGTGCTCGTAGAATTCCTATCCAGCCTGTTGTTGAAGCCCTGGAAGGGAAGTGGGGAAGTCGAAGGACTGTTGAGCAGAGAAGGGGCACACTTCCTAGGGTGGGACATGGATGTGGGAAATGAGAGGTTGTAGGTTGTTAGTGTGAGTTGGCCCTGGGAGAAAATCCTTCATGTTGATTGTGTGACTTTCCTGTTGCCCTTGCCAAGCCTAGGAATCCTTTTCCCAGTGGATTTTGGTCCCAACTCAAGGGTGACCCACTCCTAAGCATGATGAGTAGTGTGGTCTAAGGATGGGAGGTTCGTGAAAGGTCTACACGCAGTTTGGTGGTCATTTATTGAAACATAAGTGCCAAATATTTGTTAATTGTTTGTTGTGTAACTGTACATGTGTTATAACTTGATGAGTAATGCCTGGATATATCAGCTATGATGTGTGTGTAGTCTTACTGTTATTTCCGCATTAATTTGTATATGGTTAGAATATTTTGTATGTATGTATATATTGTCAATATGTTTTAATGATTATTTCCACATGAATAAGTGGCATGAAAAAAATGTTGTAATTGTTAACTGTGTTATATATGCATACATATAAATTTACAAAGTGGTATCAGAGATAAGTGAAATGTCCAAGAAGTGGTGTTGCTTGGCCTATTGGTGGCTGGGGACATAAAAAAATTAGTATGATGAACTAGATCCAACAATTGAATCTTGAGTACTTCTAATTCATCAATGAATAAATAATTTTGTTCTTTAGGGAGATCAATCTTTTTATGCATCATTTTCAAGCATGTGATAACATCAATTAATAATGTTTTTGTTGATTTGATAGTTTTTCTTGATGCAATGTTAATTACATTTTGTAAGAGTTTCAAGAGTTATCATGTACTAATTATTTTAATGAAAATCCCACAAATGTAGAGTATGTAATATTGTTGGGACAACTGTAATACACCTTGCAATGTAGAGGATCTGTTGGCAGCCAAATAGTCATATCGCTTCATCGATCTTTGAAACAAAAACATGGCAAAGGAAATTTTTATCAACTGCCTAATTTTTGTTTACGAAGAGTTTGATTATGGTTTTTTGAGTAATTTCTTAGTTGATCATTTTGTTTTGAGATTTATTTTATTGATAAACGACTCGTTTACCCACTTTAATTTCATGACTGTCAAGCATGAAATCAAAATCTTCTTGTAAAAACATATTAAATGAACTCTAAAGGTTTTTCTTCTTGTAAAACCAAACAAGCCTTTGAAACACCTAAAATCGCAAAACATGTAAGATTGGTGAGTATATGGTTATGTGAATATTTTAGAACATAGAGATAAAACTAAATAATAATTGATTTATGTTATGCTTAAATCAATTTTGAAAGTATTGATTATTAATTTACCCTTTGCGATTTTGGTTCTAAATTTATGACATTACCATATGATCCGAATGTTTCTTTAAACTGTTATGTCATGGTCTAATCAATGTATTACCTGGCTAGTGATCGTGCTCTGAAACCATTACCTCTCCATCATGTTTACCATATATTACATTCATTTCATCATTTGGATGGTCCATCGTAACCAGGGAGTAGATTCTTAGTAGGCGAGGTGGTTTTTGAGTGTTTCATCCTCTGGTTTGAGGAGTTTAAACAACGTTTAGAATGTAAGTTGTGGTAGAATCCTACCAAGATCTTAGTTTCTGGTCACCTTTGACCATGCAAAATGTACCTTTGGTTTTGATTTGGATCGATCAAATACCCCTCCATTATACATCTTTTGGTATATCGTGCGCAAGCTAATGGATCATGTAGTTAGGGTGGAGCCAAATGGCTCACATGATCTGATTTCTCATGACGATTTTGTAGATGACCTAGTCCTTTTCGGTTGGGTTAAATTTGTACAGTCATTTGAGGGTTTTAATCTAGAATTCGCATAGGCCTTTGCCAAGAATTTGACGGTGAAAAAGCCAAAGTAGGTGACCTGCAATTGCAAGTAAATGAATAATCCATAATAGAGGCCATGGGTCTATCACAGGAATGGGATCCCTGGTTCAAAAACCTGAAGATAGAGGGTATCCCATGGAATTTATTGATATAATCCAAAAAATCACGCTATAACATAAAAGGTACGCCCATCCTGTTGTTCAAAACTCGTTGGCATGGATTGTTGTTGATAATTAAACAATTCGTCACCCGTGAGGGACGTTATGGACTAGTGTTTTTATTTCATGTGCACCTATTGATTCCTTTATGGGTTTTAGGTTAAACTTGCCATTTTATTTGCTTAAGAGTCTTGAGAAGATGTCCAGGTTCTACCAGAGACAAAACCCTATCTCTGAGTCCAGTCATATCCACCATGGTTTAATTCGGGTTCTAGTTAATACCCAATTGTTAAAGATAGGAGATAGTTGGAAATTTTTTCTTGTTACGAATGGTTTTGTTTCATTGCCATATGAACCTGTCAATAGTTTACCTTTGTGTGTTGATGAGCCTACCGATCCAAGCATATCGTCCCACTCTCTGCAAATTTTTCGAGTTGAAATATAGGTCTAGAAAGACCCTATATTACCTCTCGATACCCCTATTGAGTCTCGTCCGATAGCCGAGGTCACCTCCAAGAAGCGAGAATTCGTTCCAAAGAAATCCTTGGAGGAAATTCTTAGTCATTTAAAAGATAAGATTTCGGTTTCCCATGATCCTATACAAAATATGGTTAGTAAAGATAAAATTAAAATCAAAAGACAGGGTAAGCAAGTTACATAGAAGGTTAATGATTTATATTTCATAAATAAAAGGAATGGTAAAATTATGTCATGGATGACTAGGAATTGACATCAGAACTGTGATAAACCCATTCCCACAGTTGTCATTGAGGATACGATCTCTGTCAAGGACACCAGTTCTGATGCCACTAGAGTGGATTCTCCCCAATATGATTTTTTTTCAAACTTAACTCCATTTCTAAAGGAACAAGAGGGGTTTTCAGGGATCCAATATGATTTAAAAATATTTATGGTGCAATATAAACCATTGAACTCAGATAAGCTCGCCCCCTACCGACATCGGAACAGGTATACTATGAGGAATGTTTCATCTGGATCCAGAGGTATTATCAAGATATTCCTTACTTTCAAGTTCAAATTAATCAGGATATGGATCGTAACATGGTATTGGAAAGAGAAAACGTGGATATGAGAGCCATCATTCAACAAACTTCTCCCAGAGCTACCAAGAGGTTTAGCAAATCAGGGGATATTGTTATAAAAAATTCTTCCAACTTCAAAGTTGTTATGAATTCGAAATTATCTTATGCCTCTTTTTCAAATGTTTAATGGGTAAACAATTTTCTTGGAATTAACTTTTTGTTTGTTTTCTTATAACATAAATTGTTCTATTTTGTTTATTAGACTAGCTACCGAATCACAGATTTTGTAGCTTGTCTTTAATTAGTTTATTAGATTGTTTTTCTAAATTAAATTTCATTTTTCTTCGCATGTGTGAAGAGGATTAGTTTGCAAAGTTTGATGGGACAAGTAAATCGTTGGAAATGCTCCAAATTTGCAAGTTTCTTTTTAAAAATAGTTTCAATAATATTTTATTTGTGTAACTATTTTTGAATGGTTGTTACATCAGAGCTATATTTTAGTTATTTTTTGGAAAATACTTTATTAAGGATGGATCTGTCTCTATCTTAGAAGTTATGAGAAACAGATCATGAATTTAGTTTAAATACTGGTGCTTGCCCATAGACAAGGGTATTCTTTTTGGGACTTGAAGATGGACTTATCGTTTTGGGAATGATATGAAATATAATTTGTTTCTTTGGCTTTAGTCCTTATGTGAACTGTATAATGTGATTATTTTCATATTACTTTCATATTTTTCTGGGCATGAAAGCGTGTATGTTATGAATTAGCTTTAGTCTATTCAACACTTATTCTTTCATGTTGTGCTTATCTCTTGCATGGTCCATTATTTATCGGTATCATAATCTCTATGGCTAATCAAATTTATGTACATTTTGAGTTTACGTCGAATGTTAGAATTTGATTATATCATTTGTTGGAGATTGGAGTTGATTTCATATCCAGATTTTGAATAATATAAATTCACACGAGAAAAATACATTTGTCTTTTCATTTCTTATAGATTGCTTGCGAAATATAAAATTCCTTGAGTTATTTTATGAAATATCATTCTTTGCTTCTTGCCATAGATTTTTGCTTGGCAACAGGTTAAGTGGAGCTTACATTACATAGAAAGGAAAATAGCTTAGCACTTTTTCTTTAACGTTGATCAACATCAGGTTAGTTAGTTTTTATTTTAGTTGATTTATTTACTTTATGAATGAGTAACGATTAGATAATTAAACTTTAAATGCTTTTTTCATTAAAATTATATAATTTTGAATCTTATTCATTCATTTGGTTATTTGCAGCTTATAGAAATAGAATAATTTCTTTAGTCTTATATCTTATTTAAACCTTGTTTCAGTAGTTAAACTTTCATTTTTACAAGGCTTTATGTAAACCTTGTATCTGTACACACATACTGTATATAATAAAACTATATGTTAGGCATATATATATATATTAATAGATAGGATTATCAGTTAACGTACATAATAAGATTATATAGATAGATGGTTTGTACCTTTCTTGGTTTACTAAAGTATTTCATTGGCCAACGTAGCCACAAAACCTGTCAGGGTAGGTTCCTTTAAACGGCTTGGGTTAATTATACAACCTCAGACCCGATATTCCCTTCTCATTGATGGTTTGTCATAAATGCCCGTCAACAAATGGTGCTAGAAGGAGGGACTGAAAGTCATTGATGGCATGAGGAGGTCGTAAGACTCGCCCAAATAATCGTTATCCCATCGTGATGCGTAATCGCTCAAACCCTACCGTTATACCTGATAAAGGCACTATGTCAGAAGCTACACCCGACATTCCCGTTGAACCCGTGACACTGATTCCTCAAGGGATTGATGTACGAGAAATTATCTGTAAATATCATTGGTCAAGTTTAAGAACTTAGGGTGCATTATCCCAACTTAGACAATCTGGTGGACATTTAAATCAGCCCCTTGATTTTTCTGATAAAAACGAAGACCCTCTTGGCACTGGTCTGCATGATCATGCATTACGTGATACTATTAACGATCCTTTTGAATCACTAATCCAAGGTGTTGGAGGAACCGGTCTTCCTCTATCCCCACCTGGGTCTTATCCACCCTCTTCAAGAGGGGAATCCTCTGACGAAGGAAGTTCTTCATCTGGGAAATCTCAAAATTCACCCACATTGTTGGCACAAGGGTATACCTAGGGTTCAACACTTCAAAAACACACCAAACAAACCCTAACTATTGACCCTTTTGGCAACACCTGCGAAGCAGAAGAAGTCTCACTCGAGTTAGAGGCAGGGGTAGTTGTAGGTCTCAAGTGTCTACAACCTAGCTGGGACACATATATGTGATTACAACACTTAAAAAATCACTTAGTAGTTAACATTCATTTGTATTTAACCCTTATTCACATTGTAGGTAAAAACCCTAGTTACAGAGAAACACAATATTCAACAAGATCTAATACAAATAAGAACTTAGCATATATAAATAGATTAGATCTAACATTAATTCACATTACTAAGAACTAAGATACTATATCAAATGCATCTAGCATATATCACTGCACTAAGCATAAATCACATCAAATAACATAACAACTATGATGCACAAAGAAACTACAATAGAGGATATACGTGGTTCACCCCAGTGTGGGGCTACGTCCACCGACTCTTCTCTTCTTTATTGTCTTCTTTCAATCTTCTACAAGAATAGAGCCATAAGAACCCACTCTGCATAGGACAAGATATCTGCGTGCACCTCGCCAGATCCTCCTTCCCCAAGCTAGGTTCAAGTACAAAGCCTTCTTACAATCACTTGCACCTAGATTTGCAAGTTCTTAACACACAGTATGCACGAAGCATCCACAACTGTTCGCACTTAGATCACCGACCACATTACACATCTAGGTCTCTCCTACTTACATCGCCTAGATTTCTATTTATACATTAAAAAAGGGCCTAAACATGGGTAAATCCATGGGCCGATATCCCATATCCATTACATAAACCCTAAACCCAAAAATTCCCTAAGAAGGGGTCGATATCTCACGATCTTCGCTTCACCTTGCACTCCACCTTTGACTAGCCTATCGAAGTCCCAAAATTGGTCAAACGTGATCGAGGTTCTCCAAAACTTGGTCAAGGGCCAACAGGCCCCCAACACTCACATGTGACTCATCCCGAGTCAGTTTGATATGGGTAACTCTTCCTCAAATTCCTCGAGCTTGGCTTGAGCATATTCAACCTGTTTCTTTGCCATAGCCTTCTTCTTGGAGAACTCTTGAATAACCTTCTCCATCACAGGTCCTTCCAAGTGTTGTTCCACTTTGGTGACCACTTGTTCTAGTTCTGCATATCATCCTTCAATTTCCTCAAAAATTATGCAAGCTGCATCTTGCACTGGCTTGAGTCATTGAGTCACTTCCATGAACTTACTATGGATGGCATGGACTTGTTGTTGAACCATGCATTGTTCCTAGGATTGTTTCATCCTCTCAACTGCTGGTAGTGGCTTCAATTGTGCTTGCGACATTTTTACTTGTTGCTTGGTTTCCTAAAGCTGTGACTCCAGTGTCCTTAGTTCAGGGTCCTCTACAAGGTGATTGTAAGTATGCGCACTTCGACTGTTGAGCTCTTTACATTCTAAGATCAATGCCTTGAATCTCTGGACTGCGCTTTGGGCAATTTATTCTCTCTGGTATCGCACTTGTTTCGGAGTGCTTGGCACTTCTTTTAACTCCAGTTATGCTATTCTCTGTTGGAGCTGTTGAATGGATTCAACAATCTTCCCTACTTGGCTTTCCATTGGGTCTTCTTCCATATGTTCTAAGCCTATCACAAAGTGAAGTGATCTAGTGACTGCTTCTTTAAATCCAATCTGTTGTATGAGAAGTTGTTCCTTCTCCTTTTGGATCTATGCTATATCCTCTGCAAACTTGCCTTGGATGTCATATTTTTATTGTTGTGCAACCCAATGTTGTTCTTTGGATTCCTCTTTTGATTGCTTTATTTCCTCTATGGCCTGATCTTTTTCTTTTTGAACACGACGAAGGAAATATTCGGTCGCATCTGCTATTTGACGTAGCTAGGCAGGTTCATCTCCCAACTCTGTTCCTTCTTATGATGAGGATGTAGTAGATACTGCGCGACTGGAGTAGAGGGCATGTTGTACCCCTTTCATCTCTTCTTCAACTCTTTCATACATGGTCTCTTGTTTGGCTTCATTTCAATGTAAGATGTCTTCTTAGGTATCTGAGATAGCGGCGATGATGAAATGTATGTCATCCATCGTTAGCACAGTCTGCATCTATGGTTTAGTAGCTTTGGACTTCTTCCATAATGTAGGTTTCGTGGGGGAAACCTTTATTTTCTTGGAGGTATCAACTTCATCAATAGGGTCCCTAGGCTATGTTACTTCAACTTGTTTCTGCTTGTCTTCTTTTCCTTTGTCCTCTTCTTTGTCTACTTTGTCATCGCCTCCCCCTCCAGGTGAGTCTGAAGCAGTCTCTTCTGAGGTGTTGTTCAGGTCCTGTACCTCTTCCTTTTTCTTCCTTCTGCTACTGCTAGGTGCATCATACTCTTTACGAGTAACCACCGGACTTCCGATGAGGTTGGGTTTAGACAGTTCTGCCTGGTCAAATGGTATAAGGAAATCTGCAATCCATTCCTTAGTGATTTCTTCCATGTCCTCCTTTGTGATTTTATAGTAACTCTGCAGCTCCTCTTTGTGTTCGTCTCTGCATGTAGTGATATAAATAAAATTTCTATCTACGCAGAACTTCACAAATGGCTTGAACCTATGCAGGGTGTTCGATGTCATCTGAGGGAAAGACTCAATATCCCTCTTCAACTGTAGGTCGTAGGTGTGGAACACCGTGTTTTATTGGCATTGTTTCGCCATGTCGCTCGAATACTAGAGTGTGGTGAACTTCGCAAATAAGGGTTCTGATGGCTCAATTTTAGGGAAGGTCACACCTTCCGACATTTCCCAAGCAATGAAATCAATGAGGATCAGTAGCCAACTGAAGTGGAACTCGTAGCCATGATCCTGAGCTTCGCGATAGTCTTTCTCTAACTGGTTGACGAGGTAGCTCACCAAGTTCATTTGTAGCCCTTCTACGCATTTTCTCGCGAGGTCAACAACAAAACCTGTGACCTACATGGGTATGTTCTTCCTTACTAGATTACCAACAATCAACTAGAAGGCTAGGCACACTATGCCATTCTAAATGGAGGCTACCTTGTAGCCTCTCTTCCCCTTTTCCACATCGCCATAGGTATCTTTAATTTTCTGCGCCAGGGCATAATCTGTAGCCTTCCCTGGATAAACTTCTTATGGGTCTGGTCCTTGCATGCTTAGTCCGGTGATCCGATGGATCAATGCCAGATCTACAGTGATGCGTCTGTCCAGCCACAGATAAACGCCATGGAAGAAATACAACAGGAGTTTAACACACGCGTTAACCTTCTGATTCCTTCCAAAGTGTGGTATCTTCATCACGTTCAGGATAGTGGACCTCGCGATGTCCATAGTCCACGGCTGGGGGATGATGTTTGACTTCTTCCCCTTGGTCCTGGTCAAATAATTGTGTGGGGAGAGAATTCCATGGTTCTTGATATCTCCTAAGTTAAATTCATTGATCTTCAACGTCATGATTTGTCCTAATTGTAGTCCAACCGTGTGTATCCCCTTTGGGAGGTTCGTAGTGATCAAGGTGTAGTTGAAGTTCCTCAGGACACTATCATGGATCACCTCTCCAGCTAGAGGCGAGATATAAATAGGTAGGATAGATGGGATGAGCTTCACATTCGCCAAGTCATCACGATGATTGGTTCATTTCTTTATCGCAGCTCGAGATGGTCCAGATCCACGAGAAGTCGATGAGGATGCTTTCACTCCTCTCATCGACGAGGTTTGGAATCTTGTAGACATGACCTTCTCATCCATGAGGTCTATGAATATGTTTTTGATGGATTTATCTACTTCTCTGAAGTCACCCGACATGCACGCTCGAAATCATGTATCTTAGGTCGGTGATCAAATACTCAATGTAATAGAAAGGGTGGTGAGCTATCAATAGGCACTGTGTGAAAGCAACTAGTTCTCTGTGGGCTCGAATAATCACAATTGGAAAAAGTGTTCTTGGTGCAATGCTCAATGGGATAAATAGGCAATTTTGTAATGGACTCCTCCAATGGGAAGGAATTCCTTAGTCAGTGCAATTCCATCCATTATGGCACGGTCCCAATGGTCTAATGGCGATATTTCTAGCCATAACTATGGTTCAAGTCATTCTGGAGCATCGGGCTAATGGTCGGGATGCCTCAAATGGTCAAATTGCTTCACTGTGGAGAAGTGAAAATCTTCATTGTTTTGATATTGTGACAAAGTTCCATTTCTGCAAACCTTCCTTCTGTGAAGTCCTCCCTGGAACTTCCTGCAACTTTTCTAACTTTGCTTTCTTCTTGATGAGCTTTCTAGCTTTATTTCCTGTAATCTGAGTCACTAGTTTCCTCTTTCCATTATTGTTCTTATCTCCTCTTGGCATAGTAACTTCGCACTATGGAGGGTCTTTCATAGGGTTTGCAGGTAATACTTCTTCTCTTTCTGGGGTAGGTGTTCTACTCTATTGTACAGATAGGTGTTTCAATTCTTTCTATGTTCTTTCAACTTCGACATCCAGATCTTTGGTACTCAGTAGCTTCGACTGGTCCTCCTGTTCTTCTAGTAAGTGTGTTATTCTCCTAGCCATGAAACCCCTTAGTTCTTTCTTTTTCTGTTCTAGATCCTCCTCTTCTTGTTTCCTTTGTGTTTGATCTTTCTCAATCCAGTTTTTCCCTAGAAAAATAGCAAATGGGGTGTTGTTATCAACAAATTTAACAATCTCAAATTCTTATTTTGTCGAAGTTCAATGAGCACTCATAGAAGTATGGGTAAGTCTTTCACATAGGGTTATCATATTTCCTCTAAATAATACTATTCCTCCTAATGAAGGAACCATAGTAGGATTTCCCAAAATTTCCCAAGTTCTTTTTGTCATGATATTCATCTGCGTTTCCTCATCCAGAACACAGTCGATGTCGAAGCCTCTTATTCTTGTTTCTATGAACTCCTTCTCTTTTAAGATCTCTAATATGTTGATATCTCTGTGATCATTTAGGGTTTGTTTGATCTATAATAATACAGTCTATTATTCTTTCTGGGGTTCTATCATATCCTTAGTTTCTTGGTCTGTCTCATGGTTTTCTTGTATCATATTCATCTTTTCAACTTTAGCAATCATTCTAGACCAATCCAAAACTTCATGGTCCATAGCTTTACAACAAAGACAACTAGGACCTCTACCATGACATTCCTTAGCAAGATGTCTCGATCTTCTACAACTATAACAAAGAGTTAATCCTCTCTTTCTTTTAAATGACCCCCAACCTTTCCTATACTACACACTGGGATCACAGTAACTAACCTGCAAAAAATTATTTCTAGGATCCTACATCCATTTTTTAGTCCAAACATTCTTTCTATGCATAGGAATAACATATATTTCACTATTCCTATCAGATCTACTCATATCCAATCTTCTTTCTTCTAGTTGTGCCCTAGTTTTCAGATTAGGAAAAAATCTATTAGACATACCTAGATCCATTCTTTCGAAACAAAATTTTCAATTATCTTACTTTTCTCAGAGAATAAATATTTAAGATCTTACCTCTTCTCTTCAGATATGATTCCTTTCTTAGTACAGAGCTTCACAGTCAAGTAGAATACTGCGCACTAAAGAAGTAGATCCACGCACATAGCTTTCTTTTCTTCAGTTCCCAACAATCACGATTTTAAGTCCTGGCAACAGAACCATTTGTTGGCATAGGGGCAGACCTGGGGCTCAACTCTTCAATAGCACACCAAAAAAACCCTACCTACCGACCCTTTCGACAACACCTGTGAAGTAGATGAAGTCTCACCCGAGGTAGAGGTAGGGGCAGTTGCAGGACTCAAGTGTCTACAACCTAGATGGGACACAGATCTATGATTACAACACCTAACAGAGAACTTAGCAGTTCACTTTCATCAGTATTTAACCCTTATTCACATCACAGATCAAAACCCTAGTTACAAAGAAGCACAGTATTCAACAAGATCTAATACATCTAAGCACTTAGCATATAGAAATAGATCAGATCTAGCATTCATTCACATTACTAAGCACTAAGCTACTATATCAAATGCATCTAGCCTATTTCACTGCACTAAGCATAAATCACATCAAATAACATAAAAACTATGATGCACAAAGAAACCACAACATATGATATACATGGTTCACCCCATTGTGGGGCTACATCCACCAACTCTTCTCTTCTTTATTGTCTTCTTTCAATCTTCTACAAGCACAGAGCCATAAGAACCCACTCCGCATAGGATGAGAGATCTGCATGCACCTTTCCAGATCCTTTATCCCTGAGCTAGGTTCAAGCACAAAGCCTTCTTACAATCTGCACACAAGCTTCTTACAATCACTTGCACTTAGCTCTGCAAGTTCTTAACACAAAGTATGTACAAAGCATCCACAACTATTCACACTTAGCTCACCGACCACATTACACATCTAGGTCTCTCCTACTTACATCACCTAGATTTATATTTATACATTACAAAAGGGCCTAAACATGGGTAAACCCATGGGCCAACATTCCATACCTATTACATAAACCCTAAACCAAAAAATGCTCTAAGAAGGGGCTGAAATCCCGCGTTATTCGTTTCATCTTGCTATCCACCTTCAACCAGCCTGTCGAAGTCCCAAAATTGGTCAAACATGACCAAGGTTCTCCAAAACTTGGTCAAGGTCCAACACACACCAACTACCATGGCCATCCAAAACAATCCCTCCAGACCTTGGCTCAATCAAGATGTTGTTGTAGTACCTGGACCTCAACATCTATTACCCAAACACCCTGAAAAGTGGTTATGCAAATTTGACCCCGATTCGAAGCAATCAACTGAGGATTGCATCAAAAAATTAATGTTAGTTGTTAGGCTTTGAAACACTGAACACAAAGACATCGTGTGCAGGATATTCCCTTCCACCTTTGAAGGAAATGCCTCCACTTGGTATTTTTCACAACATCCTCAAACTATCGCTTCTTGGGATAAATTTGAGACCTTTTTCTTAGAAAAGTTCAGGGATGATAAATATCTAGAAGTTTTTGTAATGGAATTGTCCAACATGAAAATGAACCCAAAAGAGAAAGTCAAGTATTTCAATTAGATATTCCTTATGCTTAAAAATAAAATCCCTACAGGCTCGATGCCTGTTGAAAACTTGACTGTTGCATACTATGCTAAATCCCTACATCATAATATATCTATATGGATTAAGAGATCTAAGAAAAACATGTTTCTAGAAGATTTTGAGGAGGCAGTCCTTATTGAAAAGTATATTCTTAGTTTAAAATATAATGTAAATGTGGAAGCTGAATCAACTTCCTCTTCTAAAAAGAAAATATAAATCCTCACCAGACCTTCCCCAAATAAAAAACAACAAGAAAATTTAGACTTGGAGGGTTTACAGAAAGCCTTTCATAAGTTATCTAATCAAGTAATAGACTTGAAAAGATTTTTTGAAGAAGCATCTTCAATTAAAGGGAATTTCAGACCACCTTTTAGGAAACCTTTTCCTCCAGACAGGCCAAATCCGACTGCAAAAGGTCTGAATTTTGAAGGGTTACAATAGACTTTACAAGAAATATTAGATGCAAATGATAGTTCTATTTTTGTCTTGCCTGAAAACCAAAATGTCATAGGTGAATAAGAAACACTTGATGAGGAGGACTCATATCCCCCAGTCTTCGAACATCTTTTCGACGGTATTTTCCAAGCTAATTTTGGAACTGCCCATAAAAACGAACACCCATATAACACCCGAAGTAAGGTACAAAACACATCTTCACCTGAGACAAGTAAGAATACGGTATCAAGACAATCGAAACATATTGAAACAACACGAAATATCATTTCCCTAGATTTAGAATATGATCTTGTTGAATATCTTTAAAAGCTAAGGGAAAATATATCGATTTTTGAACTGCTCAAATTCCCTCTTATCCTACAGAAAATGTTGCGAAGTATAGTTGATAATAGTAAAAAGAATGGTCCTTTAAATAAAAAATCAGCAGAAAATGGCGTAAATAAAATGAAAGATGTTGTGAGAAAAAGGCCGCCTGAAGATCATAATAAAAAGGACACATCATATAAGAATGTAGGGAATTTAGATAAAATAATTTCATATACAATAGTAAAAAATGAACAAATTTATGCTCCCACATCATGAAAAAATGTACCACCTTTATTGTTAACTTTTGAAATCTTCAACATAAATGTGCATAATTGTATGGTTGATTTTGGGGCCTCATCGAATGTAATGCCTCTGTCATTTGGAAATTATTCAGTTAGACAGAACGCATGTCACAGTTGTTGGTGAATTTAAAGATATATTGATTAGATTGTCATCTAACCCAAAAATGCACCAGGTAATTGACATAGTTGGCTTTGATATCCCAGAAGTTTATGGTTTGTTCTTGATTAGAGATTGGTATGAACAATTGCATGGTTACTTCGCTACATATTGGTCTCATCTGTGGTTACCGAAAAATGACCAGCCTAACAAGATCAAAATTAATAGAGAACATTATCTAAAGTACACTGTTATGGATATAAATGATTCAAATGAGCCTTTTACCATTGGTGTAAATACAATTGAAGCTCAAGGAATGAACACTTTTTTTTGGAATTTCATGACTGAAATATCCACTATTACAAACCCAAAACAACAATCTAAAATATCATCCCATACTCAGGCAACAGTTTTGAAAAATGATGCATGCATTGTTGATGACGATGAAATCTGGTCTTTGTACTTTGATGGGTCTAAATCTCATGAAGGAGTCGATGTTGTTTGTGTTTTGATTGAAACAAAAGGTAATAAGACATTCATTTCTTGTCGATTAGAATTTGAGTGTACTAACAACATAGTAGAATATGAAGCACTCCTGTAGGGACTAAAGAAGGCACTAGATCTTAAGGTGCAAAGCTTGATCGTATTTGGTGATTCTAAAATTGTATTTAAACAGGTAAAGAATGATATTCATTGTTTATCACCTCATATAAAAAATTACCAAATCGAGGTATGGAACTTAATCCACAAATTTCTCTCTTTTAACATAAGTTCTATTCATAGATCTAGTAATTTCGAAGCTGATTTATTAGCTATTGTTGCATCAAAATTATTACATGTTGAGGTTTTTCTCCTAATGAATTTTCTGTTGAATTTTTATTTAGACCATCGATCCTCAATAATATTAACAATTTGCAAGTGTTTGACGATGACCAAAAAATCATAAATTTTCTGCATATGGAGGACACTTTCCAAGATGTTGTGACTGATGAAAGTACTCACAATGAAAATCTCCATGATTTTCGGTAATATCTAACCCTCGTTCTGCAGAAATATCAACCGATTTGGTAAAAACTATCCCCAAGTTTCTTGTTAGATTAGAAATTTTTTATGATTTACATGACAAGTTAGGGGAGTGGTTAATTGCAAAAAAAAAGGTTCCTCGTTACTTTATGAAACTATAAACTTAGGAACGTAAGATAATCCTCAGAATATTAACCTGAGAAAAGGGTGTTCACAATAAGAAATATATGCATTCATAAAGCTGTTTAAATAATTTAAAGATGCATTTGCTTGTACATACGATGATTTTAAAACCTTTGATCCAAACATATTACAACATGTAATTCCCATGAAACCCCAAACCCAACCATTTCAGCAAAAACTTAGGAAAATGCATCCTAAATTTGAACCGAGAGTAAAAAGGGAAATAAATAAATTATTAACTGCCAAAATCATTTTTTTGGTTCGACATACCCAATGGGTATCCAACTTGGTCTCGGTAAGAAAGAAGAATGGAGAAATTCGACTATGTGTCAATTTTCGTAACTTAAACCGAGCCTCTGATAAAGACAACTATCCTATTTTGACAATGGAATAGATTTTGAAATAGGTATCTAGTTCTGAAAGGATATATTTATTAGATGGTTTCTCAGGATATAACTAGGTCCTTATGTCTCCATCAGATCAATTGAAAACCACTTTTTGCACCCTGTGGGGCACCTACGCCTATATAAAAATGACTTTCGGATTGATTAATGTTGGAGCCACTTTCCATAGGACAATGGATATTTATTTTCATGGCCTTATCAACCAAGCAATTGTTTTATACCTAGATGATGTCACTTTATTTTCAAAGAATAAAAAAGATCACTTGTCACATCTTAGGGCTGTACTAGAACATTGTCATAAGTTTGGTATTTCACTGAATCCTAAGAAGTCACTTTTGCAGTATAGCAGGGAAGATTACTTGGATTTATAGTTTCAAAGGATGGGATGATAATATACCCCGAACGAACACAAGATATTGCCAATCTCTCTCCACCATCATCCAAAAAGGAAACGCAATCTTTTATGGGTAAAATAAATTTCGTCAGATGCTTTGTTCCAAGTTTTTTTGAGATGGTTAGGCCTCTGCAAAACCTCATTAAAAAGGATGTTCTTTTCAAATGAGGATCACAAGAGAACCTATATTTTAATTATATTAGAAAATATATAAATGAATCTCCCTCCTTGATGAGTCCTTATTTCTCCAAAGACTTTACGCTTTACATTTTTGCATCAGACAGATCGTATGCCATTGTGCTTACTCAGAAAAATGTTGAAAACAATGAAATACCCATTTCATTTATGAGTTTTGATTTTAAAGGAGCAGAATTAATTTATCCTGTAGTATGTCAAAAAGCATATGCTATCTTCAAGGAAGTTAAACATTTCATACCTTACCTGTTGAAATCTAGGACAAAAATCAATGTTCCTTACCCGGTTGTAAGAAATCTGTTAGTTCAGAAGGAACTCAGGGAGAAAAGGGAAAATTGGATGACCTCCATTCAAGAGTACAATATCAAAATCATACCCACACAAATTGTTAGAGGTCAAGGCCTTTGCAAATTAGTGGCCAACTCAATTGAAATACCATAAAATCAACCAACAACACCAACTGAAATCTACATAATGAAACACAAATCTGATGTATACAAATTGTGCCTAATTCATGGTATAATGATATCATATTTTATTTGCTGCATGAAACTAATCCTAGAAATATTGATACAAAAAATAGAAGAGCACTAAGTCTCAGGTATGCATCTTTTCAATTGATTGATGATGTATTGTTTCAGAAGAATTTTGATGGTATATTTTTGCATTGCCTAGAAAAGGAAGAATCTAAAAAGGTACTAGCTGAGTTACATTCTGGTGATGTCGGGGGTCATTTTGGTGGAGACACAAATGGAAACAAAGTACTTAGGGTTGGTTACTATTGGCCCACATTATTTAAATATGCTCATTCTATGGCTTGCAAATGTATAATTTGTCAAAAATCTTTAGGACGGGTCAAGAAGGTTGCATTTCCCTTTCAGCTCGTTACAATAGATACACCATTTCAAGAGTGGGGCCTAGATATCATAGGACCAATTAAACCACCTTCTTCACAACAACATAAATGCATTCTCATGACAACGAATTATTTTATGAGATGTTCTGAAGCTTTATCGTTAAGGGTAGTAAACACGAATCATGTAATTTCGTTCTTGAATTCTCATATTATCACTCATTTTGGAATACCTGAATGTTTAGTTTTCGATAATGCTTCTTATTTTTCTTCCTTGGACATGATTTTTTTTGTTTTAGAAATAGGGATTAAGATAAAATACTCCGCCAGTTATTATCCTAAAGGAAATGGCTTGGCTGAGTCAACAAAAAAAAATATGATTAAAATAATAAAAAGAACAGTGTTAGAAAATCACAAAAAATGGCACAATGCATTATATAATGCATTGTGGGCTGACAGGGTCACTCCAAAAGCATCCATCGGTAACTGTCCTTTCTTCCTCATTTATGGAAGAGAAGTTATTCTCCCCCCCCCACGCCTTGCTCCCCTCACTTCAGTTATCTCATAAAGTTTAGGAGGAAGAATGTCCTCCTTTAGAGAATCAAATAAATGACTAAAATTAGAAGAAGTTAGGACACAAGCAAAGTAGAAATTGGACCAACACTAGCAGATTGTTAAAAAATGGTTTGATAAAATTTCATCCTCGGATAGAAACTTTGACGTAGGAGATCTGGTCCTAAAACAGGACAAAGCACATGAGGATAAAGGAGAACACACTAAGTTTCTTAATTTGTGGTTGGGACCTTTTTTAATTGCAGAAAAATTGGGTCCTAGCTCCTTTCGTTTGCAAAACTTGGAGGGACAACCCCCTTGTAAATTTTCTTTGCTGTTTATTTTTTGTTTGGTTATTTTTGTTGCTTTCTTTTCTTTTTATTTTTGAAAAGTTATTTCTAAATCACAATCCATTATTGAAAGGAATTTTTCATAATCAAATTTATCACTGACGACATTCCGAAACAGTTCAATCATCTTTGATATTAAGGTTCAACTTAGATGATTTTAAAATAGTCATTCTATAAGTCTTTTCCAGAATATTGTTCCTGGAATTTTGTCAAGATATTGGGGAAGTACGATCACCTTTAAAAATTTTACACCATCCCAGCTGTAATGAGATCAAATAAAAGCACTTCCCCATCCTTGAGATGATTTCTTGATTGAAATCTAAATGTCTGAACCATGATAAAAAAATATTAGTTCTAAAAGAACAAAAAGTGATATTAATGATCGATCATATATCTTCCTGGCTGTCAAATATCTAGTATCTCCCCTATTGGAGGCAAGCCAAAGGCCAAAGAAGAAAATAAATACAATTTTGGGAAAGAAATCATGCACGAGGAAAGCTACAGCTGGAAGAAAGAACAACACGCACACATGCATAAGAATACCTAACGACGACAGGGTTAGGTTTTTGGTAATGCATTGTAATGGATGAAGAGCCAGAAACATATAAATATAGATACTTAGGTATCATAGAGGGTTCGGGGTTTTTGTTATTATTGTTCAGAGGTTATAGAGATAAGTCGGTATTGTAGGAAGCACTACTATAGAAAACCGATATGTAATATTTTGCGGTATGATCTATTTTGTATAAGTTGTTGAGCTAGAGGAGAAGAGGGAGGGTAGACCTTGAGGGTTAGATCGTAGGCTGAGGAGCTCAGTGTGATCTAGTCCACATCATATAGATCTTACCCAACTGGAAGAGTTGTAAGCGTGTGACGTTGTAGATACAAAACTATCATAATAAAAGAGCTAAGAGACGAATCTTTGTGGACATAGCCTAGGAGGGGGTGAACCACGGTAACATATGTGTTGTGTGATGACTGCATGCACATATTTATCATCTTTTCAGTAGTTATTTTTTATTCTTAATGAATGAATTGTTACATTTCTTGTTAAATATTGTTGCGATATTGAGGGAATAAGATGTTGGATTTATTTCATAGTCGTGAATAACAGTATGTTGCATTTACAAGTTATAATAATGGTTCAATGGTTAGCTCACATATCTCATACTCAATCCTAGGCTGTGAACACATGATTCTTACAACCACCCATTAAATCTATCTCGGGTGAGACTGCGCAACGCATTATGTGTGTTGTGTTGCCTTTTGGTTTACTAGGAGGGTCGATAGTTTTAGAGGCTTTATTGGAAACCTGAATAGAAATAAACCTTGGGTCAATAAATGCAGTCAATGTGTAGAAGAAGAAGTAACCAACAAATGGTTCTGTTGTCGTTGGTAGGAACATGAGAGGATTGAGTAGATGGGATAAGTTGAAAATTTTTCAGAGGCAAGAAAATATTAGGGCATAGAGAAATGAGCCATTAAAAGGGGATGTTGAGACTGTGGAATCCCAAAAAATATGAGATTGAAAGTTGGTTAAGAAAAAAAGATCTAGATTTTTCACAAAAAGACAATAGAAACCCTAGACTAACACCTCACAAATATCTTGAGAAATACATTTTTACTGATTTACACGAAGTCATTTTTTGCGATTTTCCACATTTATTGTAGGAGTGGATACTAAGGTTGAAGGATAACCATGCAACTAACCGGATTCGACATCTAGATTGGACCCCAGTACAGATTGAGCAGTTACAGCAGGTGAACAACAAATTTACCAGTGCAGTATATTTTTTGCTTGACAGTATTGTGGCAGGATTTATAACTGAGTTTGCATTCGACACAACGAAGTCATACTATGCAGCGGAGCAATATTTTCTATGCAAACCTAGAGAAAGGTACATTTAATCCCTGTATACTTCTATTAAGATATTGTTATATAACAAAGGTGTAATGACATTGGAATCAGATAGTTAAACTTCCCTATGTGCATGGGGGAAGGGGGGAAGCACTCACAAGAAGAGGAAAAATGGAAGGAGGAAAGGATAAAGGAAAGAAGGAGGAACCCTTAGACCCAATCATGATGGACGACGACTAGATCAAGCATATCATGGTGACAATTGGAAAGACGCGTAGCAGAGTACCCTACCAATACAAGGTGAATACTAAGAATATATCTGTATCCACAAGGAAAGGCTTGATGAGTGATGAGGAAGAGGTAGAGGATATTCGGGTTGTAGAGCAGGTTGAGGAAATCCTGCATGCAACATATGAGAGGAAGATAAGAGGTCCAAGAGGAGGAAGAGAAGGTAGAAATCCTATCCATATTAATGTCAGTGTGGAACCCATAAACCCATGTGCGACTAATACACCAAAGAGAACACCATTGTTTAGAAAACCAAAGTTTAGAACAATAACTAGAGGAGCCAGTTTAGGTAGCACTAGTCAAGTATCTACACTGTGCAGAGGTAGTAGTTCAACATTTAGAATGGAAGGACACAATCCCACCATTTGATTACCAGAATTTCGAGGAGAAGAAGTAGAATACCCTGAGAAACATTTGTTTATTTGTGCAAAGATCTGGGAAGAGAAAGCATATCACCGATGAAGATACCAAACTGGAATAGCTAGCGATTATGCTAAGAGACTGCACACTAGAATGGTACATGAGTTTAGATGCAAACAGTTCCCCTGGGATTACAACGACATTGGAAAACATTAAGAAGTTATTGATTAATGAGTTCCAGAAGCTGAGTTCAGAGGATCAATACATGAACGAGATGATAAAAATATGACATAAACCAGGAGAATCTGTATGGGAGATTGACCAGAGATTCAAGCAACTGAAGGGGAAGTTGAAGTATCTCATGACCGAGATGCAGCATAGACACGTATTTGTCAATTAACTGTTACCACACTTAAGTTATCCACTATGACAACAAAAGTTTCAGACACAGGTAGAGGCTCTACAGGTAGCCTTGCAACTGGAAGAAAACTAGTACCAACAGACAAACCAAGCTATCGAAGAGATGAAGGAGGATTCAAAGAACTTAATGTTTCAGCTGAACCAGAATAAGAACAAGGAAAAACGAGAAGTTATTTAGTGTACCACATGTAGGATGGAAGGACACCACAAGAATGAATGTCCAACATTCACACAATATATGGTAGCAGGGATGCCAAATCCATTACCAACAAGAGGACTAGGGTACGAAATATGAAAAAACTTGGGTCATGATCCTTATCACTACATGATGATGCAGAAATACCAGACAGTACCAAAGAGTTCATATTGTACCTTTTACAAGTCAGTAGGCCACGATGACAAAGATTGTAGAACTATGGAGTTGATGCAAGAAAGGACATCAGACACATATAGAGTGCAAGAAGAAATGATGATTGGGAAAGTTGCACCAAAGTTTAATCAAGTTCCAACTCCATACAACATTGTGCAGCAGTAGTACAATACTGCACAACAACCATACAATAACGCGCAACCGTAGTATAACACGACACAACCTTAGTACAATACGACACAATACAATCATGTGCCTTAGTATAATGTGCCCAGAGGAGATCGATCAGGCTACAGAGGTAGAGGATGTGCAAGAGGAGGTTTCAGATGAGGTAGAGGACCAGTGGTATGTCATAATTGTCAACAACCAGGACATTATGCAAGAGAATGTACGCTTCCACCAACAACTTGTCTGTACTTTCGCACATTGGACCATGACATAGAGGAGTGTCCAACACTATTAGTAAAGATATAGGAAAAGAGGAAACAAAACAACCAGAATGTTTAGTGGATTTCAGCCGAAGCAAGGGATGAAGGATAAAACATCAATATAGCTACTCACGGAGGAGCTAAAACATGGGATGATGTTGTTCAACAAGAAACAACACAAAATCAATGGGTGAAAAATAACGTCGAAGCAAAGAAGTAGTTCGACACATAGAAGGAAAAAGAGATATTTAAGAAATCCCGACAAGAATTCCAGAAGGAAGATATTGCGATGACTTCAACTACATAAAAAAGTAAGGAAGCATCGGAGTACGAGATGACTCCATTATTGGATCATACCAACAAAACGCAATCCAGGGGACAAGTAAGTATAATAAAAGTCTTTTTTCAATCATGTGTAAAAGTATTAAATGATCCATCATCTGTGAAAATATTGAAAAACATACTAGAAAAATGTAGTATCGAGACAGAAGGAAACCTAGAACCAAAAATTGTTAATCACCTACATACAAGGAGAAGAACTAGTAGGGAGTTTAGACTGAATGCCAACATCGGGGAGTTCAATATGGGAGACATCATACTAGATCTAGGATATGAAGTTAATGTATTACCAAAGAAGACATGGAAATGCATGGGAAAGACAACATTAGGATATTCACCTATTCAATTGAAACTAGCATAACAACATAGAATCCTACCAATCGGTAGACTGAAAGGAGTGACATTTAACCTAGATGGAGTGCACACTAAAGAAAATTTTGAAGTCATTGAAATAGTGGACAAAACAACACCATACCCAACGTTGCTTGGTCTGGACTAGGTGTTTGACAACCAGGCCATAATCAACATGAAGACCAAGAAAATGACATTTGAATCAGGAGAATATAGGGTCATCGCGCCATTAGATCCATCGGAAGTGGAGAGGTTCGTAGAACCCACTTGTTTGGACTTGGAAAAATTGGCCAGTTGTACAGAACAACTACATGGGATGAAGACTACGTAAACCCAACTGGAGATGGGATACTCAATTGGCAGAGAATTACTTCATGTGCAACAGATTCAAATACTGGTTTAGAGAACTGGCAACAAAGGCTACACGAAGTATCCACAAGAAGATGTGCACAAATAGATCGCACAGTAAGATGGGTGGGCACAGAGATAAGGGAACCATCCAGTTTCCTTGGGATAAACGATTTGGAAACATTCTTGACACAGTGCAAAGATGTAGTGTTAGAGAGTCAGAGACTGTTAGCACTTGACCTAACACTTAAGGCCACGCCTGCAAGATGGTGGGGCACACACAAAGAGACAATCACAGATTGGTACCAATGTAAGTGGTTACTATGCATAAGGTTTGGCGCAGAACAGAAAAATAACAAACAACAGAAGTATGATGGACAAGGGGCACCAGCGGAACACTTGGAGGAGTGTAGAACGTTGTGGAAAAATACACCTCCAGATGAATAGCATCATCATTTTATACACACCCTAGAGGGAATACCAACGAACTGGTATACAGACCAAGAATTGTGCAAAGGAACTATGACCTGGATGACATTGCAACATAATTTCACAGTCACTTTCTCATTTGAGCATGAGAACCCCAACATAGATCTCGCTCTTAAACACATAAGAGGAGTGATATTCATCAAAGAACTAGAAGTAGAACTTATCACAAAGGAACAACAGTGGATCAAACAGGCAGTTAAGGAATTGATGTCATGTTACCATGTACAAGAGCAAGCACCAGATGAAGATGATCTGTGCGACATTTAGATTGAAGAAGTAGAAGGTAAAAGAGATGTGGAAGTTCCACCCATAGAATCATAAGTCATTTCTGCATCGATCAAAGTAAAGAAATTCGACATTGGGACAGTCGAGCATCCCAAAATGGCTAGCATTGGAGATTACTAGGATGAGAAAACAATGGAAAGAATAACATATTTATTGCACGAATAGAGTGACTTGTTTCCCACAACATTTACAGAGATGAAGGGTATAGTTGGAGAATTAGGAGAGATGAAGATACCACTCAGACCTGAAGTGAGATTGACCAGACAATGACCATATATAATGAACCCAATATATAAGCATAAATTCAAGGATGAGATCGACAGGATGCTTGAAGCCGACATCATAGAACCGGTCGAAGAATCAAAATGGATAAGATCGATGGTAGTACATGACAAGAAACAAGGAGGGATAAGAATATGTGTCGACTTGAGGAAGTTTAACGATGCATGTCTACATGACCCATTCCCTACACCTTTCATGGATGAAGTGTTAGAGAACGTAGGATGACATGAAGCTAATTTGTTCACTGATGGGTTCTCAGGCTACCATTAGATCAAGATAGCATAAGAAGATAGATACAAGACCATGTTTGCAACATAATGGGGATCTTACCAATACATGGTCATGCCGTTTGGAATGAATAATGCACCAAAAATATTTTACAGAGTATTCATTGTTGTGTTTAAGGAATTCATCCACCATTTTCTCAAAGTAAACTTGGATGATTGGAAAGTCTAGAGTTTGTTGAAAGACCATGTAGAAGTATTACGGCTAATGTTAGAAAGATGCAAACAGTGTCAGATATCACTAAACATAAAGAAATGCATATTTGGAACACCATTTGGGACACTATTGGGCCATATCGTATGCAAACATGGTTTATTAGTAGATCCTGCAAAGATCACAGTAATTGATAACTTACCACCACCAAAAACCGTCTATCAGTTAAGAGCGACCTAGGGACACATAGGTTACTACAAGAAATTTATCAAAGGATATGCACAGATTACTGCATCGACGAAAAATATGTTAAGAAAGGATACAAAGTTTCATTGGAATGACGAGTGTCAACACAGTCTGGATACCCTGAAGGAAACGATGGTCACCGCATTGATATTAGTATTTCTAGATTGAGAGAAGACATTCCACATGCATGTAGATGCATCAACCATAACACTTGGAGCAATCTTGGTGCAGCCAGGAGCGGGAGACTTGGATCACCCGGTAGAATTTGTAAGAAGAAAGCTATCAAACTCAGAGAAAAACTATAACATGACAAAAAGGGAAGGCCTAGCTATGGTCTATGCACTACAAAAGTTCAGAAACTACTTATTGGGAAAACATTTCAAGATGTTCACAGATCACTCAGCCCTGAAATACCCAGTCAACAAGCCAGTGTTGGGGGGGATAATTTGTCACTAGTTGTTACTATTCCAAGAATTTGACTATGAAGTAATAATCAAGCCAGGAAAATTGAATGCAAGACTTGACCACTTATCAAGGGTCATAAAGGGAGAAGAACCCATGAATTTAGAAGACAAATTTTCAGATGCACAGTTATTCTTAGTCCAGATCGCTGATGAATACTTCGTAGATATAATTCGGTACTTGAGCATAAGTACTACACCGTAAGAATATAGCACTGCACAGAAGAAACAACTGGTAGTCTGCACTGCTGACTATCAACTAATTGCAGGACACCTATACAAAATGGGCGCAGATAACATCTTGCGAAGGTACGTGTTAGAACAAAAAAGACCTAGAGATTTAGCAGAAGCCCATGAGGGAATAGCAGGATGGAATTATGTAGGTAAATCTGTTGCATAGAAGGTATTGCATGTAGGACTATGGTGGTCAACGATTCACAGAGACTCGAAGGAGTACTGTTAAAGATGCGATGTCTGTCAAAGGGTAGGAAAACCCAACATAAGGGACGAGATTCCATTACAACCACAAGTAACATTGCAGGCATTCAACAAGTGGGAAATAGACTTTTTAGGACCAATAAACCCACTAGCAAAAAGAACAGGAGCTAGGTACATTATCATCGCGACGGAGTACCTAACAAGATGGGCAGAGGCCGCCCTAGTGAAGGATTGCAATGCAGAAACAACAACACACTTTTTACTTGATCAAGTCATCACTAAATTTGGGTGCCCAATAATTTTGATGAGCGACCAAGGCATGCACTTCATAAACAACACCATCAACGCTATGACTAAAGAGTTTGAAGTCTATCATCACAAGAGCACACCATATCATCCACAGGAAAATGACATAGTGGAAGCATTTAACAAAATCTTGGAGAACACGCTGATGAAGATCTGTAACGTCAAAAGGGACAACCAGGACCTCAAAGTACCAACAATATTATGGGCCTATAGGACTACATGCAAAAATTTGACAATGCACACACAATTTAAACTGGTCTATGGCCAAGAAGCAGTGGTACCATTAGAATATTTAGTACCAAGTTTACGCATAGCAACAATTATGCATATGAAAAAATGAGGTGCAGTATATGAGAGACTAAATTAGTTAATGACTATGGAGGAAGATAAGATCTTAGCAGGATTCCACCAACAAGTTCAGAAATAAAGAGATAAAGCTTGGCATGATAGACACATCAAGAAGAAAACTTTCAAGGAAGGAGATCTAGTATTGATGTATGAAAACATATTGCTTCAACACCTAGGAAAGCTAAGAATGCATTGGCTAGGACCATATGAAGTACAATGTGTCATAGATGGTGGATTTGTAGAGTTAAAAGAATTATCAGGCACATAACTCAGAGGGATGATCAACAAGAGCTGACTGAAGTTGTACAAGGACAGTCGACCACCCATCGCGCAGTAAAAATAAAAATAAAAATTGTTGTTGAAATTACTACCAACAAAGGTGCACCACGCCGAAAGAAATAAAATGCACGCATACTCAGTGAGGATAAGGAAAATGACTACATCAAAAGGGGAAAAAGCGGGAAAAGGAAAGTCGAAAAAAGTAGAACGACATGACGACAGTAGGTGGAAGTTAAGGATGGAAAGGACCGATGAGATGCCACATTAATCGTGTCAATTAGAGATGGCAAGGCAGAGTAATGGTAAGTACAAAACCACCAGAGGTGCATTGAACCCATAATTAAGGCGCATTAAACCCATAATGAAGGAATCGACATTGACAAGCTTCATGTGAAACCCATACAACACATGGACATGGGAGAAAGTAGTCCATTCGCAAAAAAATAGAAGACAGAGAGCGATAGAGGTCGAAAAGAACAAAGAGAATTCACAGAGGTAATAGAGACCATTCGAACCCAACAAATTTTTGATATTCCATGCCATGGCACCACCCAAGAAAAAAGAAGCAAGCCAGAGTGCCAAACCAACCATAGTTAAAACTAGGTCATGGGGACAGATGGAGGAAGGTGAACAATAGCCGTCGAAGATCGTCAATGTCGACAAAATCCCATCTTCAGACACAAAACTGGTGAACCCCACACTGATAGTGGAGGAAACCCTACAACCAACACTGAAGGAAATAGACATAGATATAATGAAAAAGGTATAGGAGCAGCTAAACTAGGACACAAAAACCCTGAAGGAGGTGCAACCATAGAGCACCTAAGAAGCTTCGAAAGTCAATGGAACGACACCAAATCTAAAAGCAACAGTTGAGTCAGATGAGTCTCAAATGACCATATCATACGACCCAGTAGAAGGGATGGTATAATATGTCTAAGGTTGGATGGAATGGTATATTGAGGAACAACCGAAATCTGCTAGAACTTCAAGCCATCTGCCACCACTGAAGAAATACAAGATACAGATACCTAGGTCACCTCACAAGAAACTTGCAGTAGAAATCATTCTACCTTGTATCCCAGATGGGGTACAGGTAGGACCAAACCTGTTGGGCTATATAGGGAAGCTCAAATACTCTGATCACGACGTAGCAGACAAAGACAAGTTTCAAGAACTTGCAAAGAGGGTATACATGGAGATGGTGGGCACAATTTTTTTTGGAGAACCGATTCGTCAACCACTCCAATGGGAAACAAGGTTGGAGAAGACATGAATTTTAGGTCTGTTGGACCTACCACATTTTGGCAGAGATCATCATGCAGCCGCATGCATCAAACAGTTGTTAGCAATAACACGTGGAGGGGATACCTGGTTGGACAATCTAGTCTCAATAGACGTAGAGCTTATGGCCAACATAACAAGATTTGCATCTCGGGGCATGGATCCCGTAGAGTTTATGGATGAAAAATCTAGGGAGAAAACACTAGGAGAAGAGATGAAGAAGAAGTATGGAATAGATAGGGGGACAAGAGGGATCATCATCAAGAGGATCAATGATTCTACAACACAATTGGGCGCAAAAATCTTAGCCTGCACGCTGTTAAGAAAATGATGTAGGGAGGAAGTTCCAGCTGGAGTTGTCACAGTTGCAGCTCAATATGCAGAGTGAACCACGGTGAGCTGAGAACCATACCTCTTGAACTTGTTCCTGAATGACTGCAAGGATGCACAGGATCTAGGCATCGATTTTCACTATTCATGGTTGATCATGCTCATAGCCTTTATGGGCTGGAGTGAACCAAGGTATGTAACTTTTTGTACCAGACCCAAACCAAACAAGGGAAAGAGATACTTACTGTTAAGGGATACATCGAATGCTAGTCACAAAAGTATGAACGAGTCCATCTTTGAAGGATACCTACATGTCCTACATGAAGCCATCTCCAAAATGTGGAGAATAACACCAGAGGTTGTCACATGATATGGGGACATCACCAACTTTAGGGCTACAAGACATACAATGTGTATATAGGCGTGCAAGGATCCCGATAAGAAGTGGCTACATATGCGCTACTGCATCACAGAGGGAGACATCGACTTGGTAATCAATGACTGGGAAGATGAATGGAGGATTCCAGCCATGACCCAAAAATTTCCAGAAAGAATAGAAAAACAAGAGGCAGGGCAGGGAGAAACCCAACCTAATGAAATCCAAGTGCCCAATAAATGAAAGATGAGCCAGACAAAAACCACACATACAAAGGAAGGCACAACGAAGATAGGGGCCCAGAACGGGAAAAAGGAGAATACATAGCTGACCAAAGAGGAGCAGAAATAGGATGAGGGAGCATAGGAGACTACCTCAAATCCCAACTCATAGGAACCAGGGGGAACTAAGAGGCCAACCATGTAGAAAGGAGGAGCGCGCAAGAAAAAAAAGGCCCAAATAACACCTCCAAAGTATACGATCACGGATTATGATCTAGAAATGATAGCCCGAATGGTCCAGGATTGTCTATCCGAGGACTTCAACCTGCACACCACAGGGATAGGATTCAATAGGAATTGGCAGAGATGCGACAACTCCTCAAGAAAATCAGGGAAGTATAGACAACAAGCAACAAAAGGGGACTAGAACCATTAGCACCATAGATAGCAGAAAGAGTGGAAGAAGAAGAAAGATATCTAGTCCACTCATTACCGCAACCAGATGCAACATTCCACACCACACCCAGTATGTTGTGCATGGACAAGATCGTGCGATAAAGACCCTTGAAGGACTTAGGACAAATCCAACTGGGGATGATAGGGATGTCGACCAGGGAACTCCACAAGTTACAGGTTAGCATAAACCATGAGGTATAGTCTCGCGCACACAAAGACTTAGTCGAATTGCAGCAAGCAACAAAGAAGTGGGACACACTGGAAATAGTCTATGATCAGGTTAAATCTGAGACCCAAGAGGAAAGAGAGTGCATAAAAGGATTGGAGCAGAAAGTGGAAGGAACTTACGAGAAGATTCCACAAGCCACACAGAAAGAGGAAATCAGAGCAATAGAAAATATTGATCATATTGCGTAGGCAATTGATCAATATCAGAAGGAGATCAATAATCTCCAAGAATAGCTCATACCAATCACTCCACTAGCAGTGAAGGAGAAAAGGAAAAAGGAAGCAACAACGCAATTGAAGGAAATAGAGAAACATGTCAGCACAACAACTGACTTGTTCGAAAAAGCAGCACAACTGTGGACTAAGTTAGAGGAGGATCAACAGGTCCAAAAGTGGGACAAGGAAGAAGAGAGAATCAATGCAGTGATCCAGGAATTCACGTAGAAGAAGAAGACAATGCTAATTACAGAACACGTCAAAGGGGCGCAGGACATGAAGAAATTGCAGGCAGAGCTCACCACCGTGCAAACACAGAAACATGAGTGACAGGCTCAAATGGAACCATTGCAAGAGTGGCTAGTAGAAGTCTTGGCACAAGCAGAGGAAGCCAAGACACATATAGCACAAACCAAGTAGAGTGCATGGAACTGATCAATGATGAAATCGTAGTCCAAGAAATGGACACGCTCAAGGAGAATACTGCGCAGGCGCAGACATATGCAACATAACTGAAGGAAAAGTTATAGGAGATCACCAAGGAGATTGAGGGAGCACACAAAGGTTAGGTAGCTTAGGAAGAGCCACATGTTAGTGTTGGGGGACTGTTGGAGGTAGGCCAAAGGCCAAATCAGAAAAGCAAGACAATTTTGGGAAAGAAAGCATGCACGAGGAAAGCGACAACTGGAAGGAAGAACAACACGCGCGCATGCAGAAGAATACCTAACGATGGTAGGGTTATGGTTTTGGTAATGCATTATAATGGCTGAAGAGCCAGAAATGTATAAATATATATACTTAGGTATCATAGAGGGTTCGGGGTTTTTGTTATTATTGTTCAGAGGTTATAGAGATAAGTCGGTATTGTAAGAAGCGCTATTATAGCGAACCGATATGTAATATTTTGCAGTATGATCTATTTTATATAAGTTGTTGAGCTAGAGGAGACGAGGGAGGGTAGACCTTGAGGGTTAGATAGTAGGATCATGAGTTTGGTGCGATCTAGTCCGCTTCATATAGATATTACCCAACTAGAAGAGTTATAAGCGTGCGGCACTGTAGATGCATAGCTATCATAATAAAAGATATGAGAGCCAAATATTTGTGGACATAGCCTAGGATGGGGTGAACCATGGTAACATATGTTTTGTGTGATGAATGCATGCACAAATTTATCATGTTTTCAATAGTTATTTGCTATGCTTAATGAACGAGTTTTTACATTGCATGTTAAATATTGTTATGATATCGAGGGAATAATTAGTTGGATTTACTGCATAGTCGCGAATAACAGTATGTTTCATTTACAAGTTATAATAATGGTTCAATGGTTAGCTCTCATATCTCATACTCAATCCTAGGCTGTAAATACATGAGTCTTACAACCACCCATTAAAGCTATCTCGGGTGAGACTGCGCAACGCATTTTGTGTGTTGTGTTTCCTTTTGGTTTACTAGGAGGGCAGATAGTTTTAGAGGCTTTGTTGGAAACCCAAATAGACATGAAACCTGGGTCAATAAACTCAGACAATTTGTAGAAGAAGAAGTAACCAACATCCCTGCTCTCTCATTATCATGAAATCTCAAAATTCTATCCTTATAAAAGACTAAGGAGTTGGAAACGCTTCAATGTGTGGGAAATGTGTGTAAACCCATCGAGGTAATGAAAAGGCCTGCTGGCAGTGGGTAAATGCACACATGATACCAAGAAAACTCTGTCAGGGTTCTGAACAGGCCCGTTGGTAGTGAAGCAATGTTGGGTTCGAGATCTGTCAGGTATGTTTTTAAGTTGATCATATATCAAAACTTTTATATCATGGATAGACAACTTTTGGATGGGATTAAAGTACTTGAATGGGTTAAATGACATCCCCGTCAAGGCTATGAATGCCTACTGGAAGCAGTGGACCTATCAACGGTATTGAAGTTACCTTTATTAAAATCGTCGCCTTTTGATCAAAACTAACTTTCAGGTTATAATTATTTGTTAGAGCACTCTTTGCGAGTATGACTGTATTAATTTTTATGAGCTAATCTTAATAATTTTTAATCTGCTTCGAAGTTGTTTTAATTGATTTTTGAATATTTCTTTTCCCTGATATAAAGTTTTAATGATGCAGAGATAACTGATTTTTACAGTGAGTCACCATTGTTGGCATCCAAATATTCATATCGCTTCATCGATCTTTGAAACACAAACATGACAAAGGAAATTTTTATCAGCTGCCTATTTTTTGTTTACGAAGAGTTTAATTATGGATTTTTGAGTAATTTATTGGTTGATCATTTTTTTTTTAGCTTTATTTAATTGATAAATGACTCATTTACCCATTTCAATTTCATGACTGTCAAGCATGAAATTGAAATCTTCTTGTAAAAACACATTAAATGAACTCTCAAGGTTTTTCTTCTTGTAAAACCAAGCAAGCCTTTGAAACACCTAAAATCGAAAAACATGTAAGCTTGGTGAGTATATGGTTATGTGAAAATTTTACAACATAAGGATAGAACCCAATCATAATCGATTTATGTTATGCTTAAATCAATTTTGAAAGTATTGATTATTACATTACCCTTTGCGATTTTGGTTCTAAATTTATGACATTACCATATGATCTGAATGCTTCTTTAAATTGCTATGTCACGATCTAATCAATGTATTACCTAGCTAGTGACCGTGCTCTGAAACCATTACCTCTTTGTCCTGTTCACCAGAGATTACATTCATTTCATCGTTTGGATGGTCTATCGTAACTAGAGAGTAGGTTCTTAGCAGGTGAGGTGGTTTTCAAGTGTTTTGTCCTCTGGTTCAGGGAGTTTAATCAATGTTTAGGTTGGAATTCATGGTAGCATCCTACCGAGATCTTAGTTTTTGGGTCACCTTTGACCATGAAAACTATATCATTTTTTTGAGTTGGCTCGAGTGTAGACCCCTCCATTCTGCATCTTTTGGTATATCGTGCACAAGCTAATGGATCTTGTAGTTAGGGTGGAGATGAATGGCTCACGGGCTCTTCTTTCTCATGAAAATGTTGTAGATGACCTCGTCCTTTTTGGCTGGGTTAAATTTTTATAGTCATTTGAGGGTTTTAATATGGAATTCGCACATGCCTTTTCCAATACTTTTGACGGTGCAAAAGCCAAAGTAGGTGACCTGCAGTTGCAAGTAAATGAAGAATCCATAGCAGAGGCCATGAGTTTGTCGCAGGAATGGGACTGCTAGTTCAAAAACTTGAATATAGAGGGTATCCCATGGAATTTATTGATGGAATCCATAAAATCATGCTATAACATAAAAGGTAGGACCATCCATTTGTTCAAAACTTTTTGTCATGGCTTGTTGTTGATAATTAAACAATTCATCACCTGTGAGGGACATTATGGACTGGTGTTTTTATTTCATGTGCATCTATTGATGGTCTTCCTAGGTTTTAAGTTAAACTTGTCATTTTGTTTGCTTAACACTCCAGAAAATGTCCAAGTTCTACCAAAGACAAAACCCTAACTCTGAGTCTATTATTTTCCACCATGGTTTAATTCGGGTTCTAGTTAATACCCAATTGTTAAATATATGAGATAGTTGGAAAATTTTTCTTGTTAGGAATGGTTTTGTTTTATTTCCATCTAAACCTATCAATAGTTTACCTCTGTGTGTTTATGAGCCTACCGGTACAAGCATATCATCGCACTCTTTGCAAAGTTTTTGAGTTGAAATACAGGTCTCGAAAGACCCTATATTACCTCCTGATACCCCTACTGAGTCTCGATCGATAGTTGAGGTCACCTCCAAGAAGCATGAATTCATTCCAAAGAAATCCTTGGAGGACGATCTAATTCGTTTAAAAGATAATATATCGATCGCCCATGATCATGTATAGAACATGGTTAGTGAGGATAAAATTAAAATCAAAAGACAGGGTAAGAAAGTCACACAAAAGGTTAATGATTTATATTTCAGAAATAAAAGGAATGGTATAATTGTTTCAAGGATGACCAGGAATCGACATCATAACCGTGATAAACCCATTCCCACAGTTGTCATTGAGGATATGATCTCTGTCGAGGACGCTAGTTCTGATGCAACTAGAGTGGATTCTCCCCAATATGATTTTCTTTCAAACTTGCCTCCATTTCTAAAGGAACAAGAGGGGTTTTGAGGGATCTAGTATAATTTAAAAAGGGTTATGGCGCAAGATAAACCGTTGAACTCAGATAACACCTGCCCACTACCGATATTGGAACAATTATACTGTGAGGAATGTTTCACTTGGATCTAGAGGTATTATCAAGATATTCCTTACTTGCAAGCTCAGCTTAATCAAGCTATGGATCGTAGCATGGTATTCAAAAGAGAAAATGTGGATCTGAGAGCCAACATTCAACAAAATTCTCCCAGAGCTACCAAAAGGTTTAGGAAATCAAGGGATATTGTTATAAAAATTCTTCCAATTTCAAAGTTGTTATGAATTTGAAATTATTTGATGCCTCTTTTTCAAATGTTTAATGGGTAAACAATTTTCTTGGAATTAACATTTTGTTTGTTTTGTTATAACATAAATTGTTTTATTTTGTTTATTAGACTAGCTACATAATCATAGATTCTGTAGCTTGTCTTTAATTAGTTTATTAGATTGTTTTTTCTAAATTAAATTTTGTTTTTCTTCTTAGGTGTGAAGAGGATCAATTTGCAAAGGTTGATGGGACAAGTAAATCGTTGGAAATGCTCCAAATTTGCAAGTTTCTTTTTAAAAACAGTTTCAAGAATATTTTAATTGTGTAACTATTTTTGAATGGCTGTTACAGTAGACCTATATTTTAGTTATTTTTTGGAAAAGACTTTATTAAGGATTGATATGTCTCTATCTTAGAAGATATGAGAGATAGATAATGAATTTAGTTTAAATATTGGTGCTTGCCCAGAGATAAGGGTATTCGTTTTGGGACCTGAAGATGGACTTATCTTTTTGGGAATGATATGAAATGCAGTTTGCTTTTTTGGCTTTAGTCCTTATGTGAACTGTATAATGTGATTATTGTCATATTACATTCATATTTTTCTGGGCATGAAAACATGTATGTTATGAATTAGATTTAGTTTGTTCAACACTTATGATTTCATGTTGTGCTTCTATCTTGCATGTTCCATTATTTATCGGTTATCATAATCTCTATGGCTAATAGAATGTCTGTACATTTTGAGTTCACGTCGAATGTTAGAATTTGATTATATCATTTGTTGGATATTGGAGTTGATTTCATCTCCATATTTTGAATAATATAAAGTCACATGAGAAAAATACATTTGTCTTTCTGTTTCTTATAGATAGCTTGCAAAATATAGAATTCCTTGAGTTATTTCAGAAAATATTATTCTTTGCTTCTTGCCATAGATTTCTGCTTGGCAACATGTTAAGTGGAGCTTACATTACATAGAAAGGAAAATAGCTTAGCACTTTTTCTTTAACGCTGATCAATATCAAGTTAGTTAGTTTTTCTTTTAGTTGATTTATTTACTTTATGAATGAGTAATGATTAAATCATTCAACTTTAAATGCTTTGTTCATTACAATTATAGCATTTTAAATCTTATTCACTCATTTGGTTATTTGCAGCTTATAGAAATAGAGTAATTTCTTTAGTCTTATACCTTATTCAAACCTTGTTTCAGTAGTTAAACTTTCATTTTCACAAGGTGTTACAGGTATGAAATAACTGAGAGGGGGGGGGGGGTGAATCAGTTATTGTAAATTATTAACAATTTCTCTCAATTTTATCTTCGAATCATTAATCTTAATGGCAGCAAGTCTTTACTGTGAAAACCAGTGTTATAAA
>ML780536.1:2996102-3045489 GCA_009831015.1 Picea engelmannii | reverse complement strand
TTCTTTGTCCTGTAGAAGATTGCCTTACGATCAAATAAGTATGGACTACCTAAAATCATTCCACATTCTCTTAACGACACAACATCACAAGTTACTTCATCCACATACTTAGATGAAATTGCAAATTTGATTGTGCATTGTTTAGTTATGTGCATTTGATGATGATTGCTTATCCATTTAAGTGTGTAAGGCCTATGATGAGTTTGTTTTTTTAATCCCAATTTCTTAACCAATTCTTCTGAGATTAGATTAGATTGAGATCCATTGTCGATTAATGTGTCTATCTTAGTGTGTCGCATGATTACCCTTATATGAAACAACTTGCTTCTACAATCAATCTCTTCACCATTTTTACCTGTCATACCAACCAATGAAATCTTTGACTCATCACCTGAATCCGATCCCAAGTCTATGGGTTTTGATGTCGTTGCCACTGTTTACGTTTCCTTCTTTTCTTTGAACCACTTTGGCTTCTTCTCGAGATGCAACTGCCAACATTTATCCTCATCATGTCCCTCTTTCTTGCAATGCTTGCAAGAGGGCTTTCCTTCCTTCTTTGCCACTGCATTTGCGTTCTTTCCATTGCCATGCCTTTTCCTCTTGTCCTCTTTCCTCGAAGACGACGATTCCCTTGACACACCTGGTTTCCCTACTTCAATATATGTAGCTTGAATAGAAACCTCATCAAGGTTAGTGGGTCCAAACATGAAAACAATGTTTCTAATATGCACAGGAAAACCTCCTATAAACTTCATAAGGGTTTCTTGTGTTTGCAAAGGAATGTCTAACATTAATGCCATTTTTCTAAATCCATCGGTGTATTCTTGCACTGTTTGTCCTTTTCTTAGTTTTAAATATTTCCATTCAATGATTGCTTTTTATTTATAACCCAAAGGATAGAATTGTTTCCTAAGTGCAGAAATGAAATCCTTTCATGATGGAAATACATTACCCACATTTTGTGTTCCTTTTTGCAGCTTGCTTTGCCACAAGATAAGAGTTGTACCTGCAAGTCTCAAAGATGCCAACTTGATTTGTGTGGCCTCATCCTTGATCTGTTGCACACTAGAATATACCTCCATCTTCCTGATCCAGTTATCAAGTTTTTTTGCATTCACTTCACCATCATATACGGGCAACTCAAATTTTACATCAAGTTTTAACAATGGAATTTCATGTTTATTCTTATGAACATTTTTCTTTCCACTAGATTTAGAACTTGAACTTGAAGAAGAAGGAGAAGAAGGAGGTGTTTATGGAGGTGAAGGAGGAATCTGAGGATGGTCCTCTTCCTCTTCACTTTTTCCCTTTGAAGAATCACCTAAAACTGGTCGCTTCCGTTCCAAGTAATCTTCGTACAAGAATTTCACCATCTCCGACATAGCAAGGAATGTTTTCCGGAACTCTTTCTCATCTTGAGAAATCCCTTCTTCCGATGCCATCTTCTCGCTGTGAGAAGATCTTTTTCTCAATCCAATTAATGGATTCTCTGCAACAAGCTTGCCTTCACCACGCTGTAGCTTTTCCCTGGTTAACATGCAACTCAAATCCAAATGTCAACTAGCTCTGATACCACTTGATCCGTCGGATCTTTTAATGACTTATGGTTGAGTTTTAATTTTGCATGCATTAATTAACCATTTGAGAAAACTTAGTGAAATAATGAGGAAAGAAGAGGAATTATGACAGCCATATACACATATGCAGATATAAAATGAATAATAGACAACAAACCATAATACACAGATTGATAACGGAGTTCGACACAACTTTGCCTACGTCTCTGGGCCTTTTTCTCTGTGGGGGAGGCTTCTTTATTTTTGTTCAAAAGCTCAAAAGTACATCACTGCAATGCCAAATGGCTACAATATTGATCTTTTCATGTTCTTCCAGATCTCCAGAACCATGCAAAGAAAACGACATGCAAAACGGACGTCCCGAGCTCCCAGAAATGGTCCGACAACGTCTCCTCCTCAAAAGCTTCTCTACCTCAAAATGGCTTTGGCTTGGCTTCTCCTCAGCATAACTCTACTCTGAATGCCCTCCATGGCCTCAAACATGCCTTGGTTATATAGCTGGGAAATTTGGTTTCTCATCCCCAACTTCCTCCCAAAAATTAGGCTCCAAAACTACCCAATAACTCCCAAAAACCATTAAAAATAGGCTTAATTACCATTAAAACCCAAAAATTGGTTATAAAACCCACTTTATAGTTATATTTGGGCATCAGCCCCCTTTTTCCCAGTGCGTGCCCCCTTGACAGGGTCATATGGGTTCATATGGCCAAGTGCTAGCCCAAAGGGCTAAGCACTGGCCCCTCTTCATACAATACTTTGCAATATAATTTATAATGTGGGTTTTACAACATAAGAAATAATTTGGTGTATTGGAAAAGGCCATTTCTTAAGGTGTTGGGCTTGGTGGTGGTCATGGGTTCAAATCCCATGGACCCCAAAAACAATTTTTAAAACATGCCACTTCAACTGATGACTGGGTGCCACGTGGTTGCCCATGACTGGGCCACGTGGCACTTTCCCATTCGACGGACAAATGCCACTTGTCAACCATTGACTGGTCCATTTGCCTACCACATGTCTACCCTGTCAGCAAACTTGCCCAATCACCATCAGCCAGAGAGTGCCACATCATCTCCTGCACAGCCAGCATGCTGATGTCATCAACATTGACTTTTTGACCAGTTGACCTTTGACTTTTTACCTGTTTGGGCTTCCGATCAAAACGCGATAACTTTCGTGTACGGAACCCGTTTGACAAAGTAAATATACCACCGGAATCAGGAAGACGAGACAGACACAATGGAATTGGTTTCGTTGGATTCTGAGCACTTTCACTTTTGAGCATTTTTCAAGCCCTGTCACGCCTCTGGATCCGATTTCGGATCAGTCCATCACTCACATCTACCTTTAGGTATATCGGGAGTCCCCTAGGTCTCCTGAAAGAAAATCTAGATTAGTCAATTGATTCTCTGACTTCTATAATGAAATTGAGAACACCACTCAACAATATACTCTCTAGTACCCTGGTAATCGATCTTGGAATATTCACCAATATTGAGAGGAGGGGTGAATCAATATTGATAATGTTTTACCATTTTTAACCATAACATGTAAAAATTAAATCATCAACAATTTATAACTTATGATTGCATTCAAGATATCATAAACATATAACCACATATACACAGTACAAAAGAATTTTATGTGGTAACCCAAATGGGATAAAACTACAAAATGATTTTTAATATATATCTTGAATATTACATCTACATGAAGCACCGACTTCCAATATTCTCTAGCAGAAATTTGAAGGAGGCACCAACCCCCTATTTACAGTCTCCAACATGAAGGAAGCTATAACTCCCTAAATTCTCCATATCCAACTAGACGGTGGCTCCAACCCACCTTGATTGATCCAGGTGTATTTCGGTGTCCACCCACCTTTTTCAACTAGCTCAAAACAATTTTCTAGCAATTTTGATAGTTTACTATTGTTAGCAGTTTTTAACTTTTGGGGCCATTTTGAGGACCTAAATGAAGGTGTTTTGGGATCGATCTTCTCAATGACAGACAAAGGCTTTAATTGAGCCCTGAAAATGAATCTCCTTAGTGATACCTTTCCAACGAGCTATCGTTCACCCAAAACAGAGATCATATGCCAAAGTTACGCCCCCGGGAAGTTGATACACCAAACTACCCAAAACGGGGTCCACAAAATTGTTGTCTTTTCATCTTCCAGGGTTAGGGTTTTGGATTTTCTTTATGATAAAAATTCCTTTGGAGCCTCATTGTAAAATCATCTTCTTTCGAATGCAAGTAGCAAACACATCTCTTCTGAGAGATAAGTTGCCACCATTCTAGCGAGTCTTTCACTCTATATTTTTACAATCTTTGTACATTTTCTCTCATTAATAGAAAATTGTGTATTACTGTATCTATGTGTTTATGGTTGCATATCTGATACATTTTGGTTATATTATTGGATATCTGAGATATCTCTATATATTTCTTTATTATATCTCTGCTCTCATTTCATGCTGAAAATAATCAGGATCAAAGTTTTCGAGGCCCAATAAGCTACAGAGCTTGGTCAATGTCTTCGAGGTCATCCAGTCATGAATGAGTTGGATATTGGATAAATCCACAAGCACACTGTGGTCATCCACTATGTAAACCAAATATTTAATTATATGCATTCCAAAGGAACACTTCTCCAAATTGGCATATGCCTTGTTTTGTCGCAGGGTTCCCAAGACATATTGAATGTGATTTAAATGTTCCTCCCAGGTTTCGCTAAAGATGAGTATGTCATCCAGATATATGAAAAAAAATGATTTTTTTAATGGGTGTAATATATTATCCATAATACACATGAATGTGGCTCATGAATTAGTCAATCCTAAAGTCATGACCAACCACTCGAAGAGACCTTATACAGACTTGAAGGTTGTCTTCCATACATCAGTTTTCTCAATCAAAACCTGATGGTAACATAACTTCATATCAATCTTACTAAAACATTTGGTGCCCTTGAGTTGATCTAGAAGATCATAAATCCGAGGGATTGGGTATTGATTCTTGAATGTGATATTTCTCAAGGCTCTGTAATCATTAAAAGTCGACATGTCTTGTCCTTCTTTCGTATTTGAAAAATTGTGCTCCTCGAAGTTGAGGACCTTGCTCTAATGTATCCCTTCAGAATTATCTCTTGGATTTGGCGCTTGATTTCTTCATTCCCCATAATAGAGTGCCGATATACAAGGTCGTTAGGTAGAAGAGCACTGGGTGTTAAATCAATTGAGTGTTTTACCTAACAATTCAAAGGCACCCCCATAGGTGATGAAAATATATATTTATGTTCTTCTACTATATTTTCCACCTACTTCTATTGTGTAGAGAGACCTCATGTAGAGGTTTTGGTGGTTGTAGTGATCTTCCATTCACGTTCCGATTGGACTATAAAGAGGACAAATCTTTCGGTCTAAGAGATCAATTTTATGCATTGCTTCATGCATATAAAAGAGACTCCAGTAGTTGGGACTGCCTCTGGTATCCTGTAGAGTTGACCAACCAAAGTAATAATGACATTATGGGGCCTAGATTCATAAACCACATGACACTTCCACATATATGGTTTTCTTAAAATAAAATCACCAAATTCAATTGGGGAAACATCACATAATACCTCATCTTTGAATGTATTGATGTCATAGTGTAGGAGACATTGTTGGATGATGCATATTTCTCATAGCTAATTGATCCAATAGGTGGTGTATGACTGAGGGTGTGGCATTGTCATTAGGTTCAACATATTGATGACCTCCATTGATATTAGGTTCTTCTAGATGTTGTTTTTAACAATGAAATGGAGTGGGGTACCCTTCATCCACATCTGTTAGTGGAAGAGGCGCTCCCCTTCTTTAGGCTCCTCTGGTTCCTTTGACGAACCTTTGTGGTAGTGATGGTGACGCTGGGTTCCAAATCAATGATCCATTTTCCCTTATATAGTTCTAAATCAGATTCCGAGTCGACATCCTATTTGGGAATAGGGTGGAACCTATTATGAAACAGACAGATAATCAAAGAGGAAAGAAAAACTTTTGACGACAAAGGTGGTGTCTAAAAACATTGTTACAACACTCAAGAAAAGTGCACTTTGATTAGAAAATTCTAATGCATATTGCATATCTTGATCCACATGATCTATTTCTTTATTATAATGACCCATGGGTTCTTCTATTTATACCTTCAAGGTATAACCACTTTCCTTGTAATCAAGAATATCTTGTCCACATATAATTATTGATTGTTAGAGTTGATTCCGTTAAATCCACACTTTCTAGTTGGCTCGACAAGGATGATCGACGTGAAATTCCATGAAATAAAATCATAGTTGATTGCTGGGTTGGTAAATTCACCACTCAATTGTCTTTGATTTTCAGTCTATTGTCTGACTAATAGGATTCTCAACTATTCGACCAACTAATGTAGAGGTCTAGTTGATCACTCGATCAATTTTTTCCAGATGTAGTTCGGTCTCCTGACCAACTGAATCAAGGAGAAGTGTGATGAAACATCATTTATTGATGTTACAATACCCCCCATCAACATACATATTTGGATATTTAGAAGGTGAAATTACGTCATCACGACACCCCCCCATAATTGCATCTTTTTGAATCCCAAGTATTGTACGGAGCTTGATATATTGAGCTTCACATAAATATTTATCGAATATATCAACAACCTGATCATTTGTTCTTCAATATAAGAATGATATCAGTGTGATTTCCAGCAATGATAAGGTCATCTACATATACAACAACAATCAAAGAGTCTCCATTGGTATCGAGTACATACAAGTTGTGATCAAATTCACAACATTTGAAACCAAGTGAAAGAAATAAATTTTCGATCTTAGCATACCAAGCTCAAGAATATTTATTCAAACCATAAAGAAACTTCTTGAGTTGAAAAAATGAGTTAGAATATATCACAAAACCATGTGGTTGTTCCGTGAAAATTTCTTCAGATAGGTCTCTATGAAGAAAATCACTCTTCACATCTATCTGATGGATTTTCCAACCAAAACCAGTAGCAAGGGAAAGAATAAGTCAAACAGAGTTCATATTTGCAATAGGGAAAAATGTCTCAGTGTAGTTGATACATTCTTGTGGAGAAAACTCCTTTGCAACCATGCATTCTTTATGTCACTCAACATCACCTTCATAGGCAAATTTGGTCCTATATACCCTTAGACACTTCACAATGTTCTTTTCTTGTGGTTGGGGGACTAATTCACAAGTGTGATTCTTTGACAAAGAATCAATTTATGTTTCCATGGCTTGCTCCCATTTCATCATCCTTGAGCATATGAGTAGGCAACATAATCATAAGTTTCAAGTACATGAGTCATCAATGCAATGCTGACATGTTTCTTTTGACTTTGAGTTTGTCATTCAAAGGAAATATCGCTGACATCATCTCCATAAGCATCAATATTCTTGGAAACCCATATAGGTAGACAAGAAACATATGAACTATTGTTCACTATAGCAGGTCAGTCAAAAGTAAAAAAAAATCATTCAATAGATATGGTGCAATAGTCGAAATAGATATCGATGGAATAATTGAATTTGAGGTCAAGGTTCTAGTCGAAACATGAACAAAGTTATACTATCCAATAGAAGGAATGAAATATGGAACAAGAGAACCCTATTAAAGAATGAAATCAAAGGGATCATTCTACAAAAATTCCTAGGAGACATGCAACAACTTCATTTGAGAAGACTTCTCATAAAACCATACATTTCATCTGATAATGATTTGTCATTTGACGGGATCAAACATTTGATAAGATTTTGAGTCTTTAGAGTAGCACATCATGATGCAATAATGACTCTTTGAATCTAGTTTCTTTCTACAATCATCAGAAATATGATCCTAGGAAACACATCCAAACACAGAGGTGGTTGACTAAAGGCTTCTTTCCACACCATCATTCAACTGGAGTCACTAATAGAACCTACTATCTTGATCTAAAATAATGGTTCGTGGGAGCCCAAAATGAACCCAAACATGCTTAAATAAGAGCTTAGCAGTGGCCTTGACTGTTATACTCATCTTGTATGGTGTCAAAACTGCCATCTTAGAGAATAGATCAATAATTGTGAAAACACAGTCATTACAATGCTTGGTTGAAGGTAGATTGGACATGTAATCCATGGAGATGGAATCCCAAGGATTATCAAGAATAGGAAGAGGGGTGTATATCCTATGTTTCTTAATGGTGGGTTTGGAAATGGTGTAGGTAGTGCATGATCTTATATATTTGTTGACATGTTGTTGAAGTTTTGGCCAATAAAAATGCTTTGCATTATTTCCACTGTGTTTTCCACACCAATGTTTCCTTCCACCCACTATAATGATCTTACCAAATTATATTTTCATGCTCTCTTGAAGGAACACATAGATGGATCAAATGGCATAACAGTCCATCCTAGAGATGAAATTCTGGAACTGATTGGAAGGTTGTCTTCCATACATCAGTTTTCTCAATCAAAACCTGATGGTAACCTAACTTCATATCAATATTATTGAAACATTTGGTGACCTTGAGTTGATCTAGAAGCTCATAAATATGAGGGATTGGGTATCAGTTCCTGACTGTGATATTTCTCAAGGCTTTGTAATCATTAAAAGTCGACATGTCTTTTCCTTCTTTCGTACTTGAAAAACTATGCTCCTGGAAGTTGAGGACCTTTCTCTAATGTTTCCCTTCAGAATTATCTCTTGGATTTGGCATTTGATTTCTTCATTCCCCATAATAGAGTGCTGATATACAAGGTCATTAGGTAGAGGAGCACTGGGTGTTAAATCAATTGAGTGCTTTACCTAACAGTGCAAAGGCACCCCCATAGGTGAGGAAAATATATATTTATGTTCTTCTACTATATTTTCCACCTACTTCTATTGTGTAGAGAGACCTCATGTAGAGGTTTTGGTGGTTGTAGTGATCTTCCATTCACCTTCCGACTAAACTATAAAGAGGATAAATCTTTTGGTCTAAGAGATCAATTTTATGCATTGCTTTGTGCATATAAAAGAGACTCCAGCAGTTGGGACTGCCTCTTGTATCCTGTAGAGTTGACCAACCAAAGTAATAATGACACTATGGGGCCTAGATTCATAAACCACATGACACTTTCACATATATGGTTTTCCTAAAATAACATCACCAAATTCAAGTGGGGAAACATCACATAATACCTCATCTTTGAAGGGATTGATGTCATAGTGTAGGATATATTGTTGGATGACGCATATTTATCATAGCTAACTGATCCAAAAGATGGTGTATGACTAAGGGTGTGGAATTTTCATTAGGTTCAACATATTTATGACCTCCATTGAGATTAGGTTCTTCTGGATGTTTTTTTTAACAGTGAAATTGAGTGGGGTCCCCTTAACCCACATATATGAGTGGAAGAGGCGCTCCCCTTATTTAGGATCCTCTGGTTCATCTGATGGACCTTTGTGGTAGCGATGGTGACGTTGGGTTCCAAATCAATGATCTATTTTCCCTTATCTAGTTCTAAATCAAATTCTGAGTCGACATCCTTTTTGGGAATAGGGTGGAATCTATTATAAAACAAACAGATAATTCTGTAGATAATCGAAGAGGGAGGAAATTTTTTTGATGACAAAGGTGGTGTCTAAAGACATTGTTACAACACTTAAGCAAAGTGCACTTTGATCAAAAAATTCTAATGCATATTTCACATCTCGATCCACATGATCTATTTCTTTATTATAATGACCCATGGGTTCTGCTATTTATATCCTCAAGGTATAACCACTTTCCCTGTTATCAGGAAGATCTTGTCCACATATAATTGTTGGTTGTTAGAGTTGACTCTGTCAAATATGCACTTTCTATTCGGCTCGACAAGGATGATCGACTTGACCTTCCATGTGTCCAAATCATAGTCGACTGCTAGGTTGTTCAATCCACCACTCAATTTTCTTTGATTTTCGGTCTACTGTCTGACTAATAGGATTTTCAATTATTCGAACAACTAATGTAGAGGTCTAGTTGATCACTCGATCAATTTTTTCCAGATGTGGTTTGGTCTCCTGACCGACTGAATCGAGGAGAAGTGTGATGAAACATCATTTATTGATGTTACAAAACCCCCCATCAACATACATATTTGGAGATTCAGAAGGTGAAATTACGTCATCAAGACACCCCCCCATAATTGCATCTTTTTGAATCCCAAGCATCGTATGGAGCCTGATATATTGAGCTTTAGATAAATATTTATTGAATATATCAACAACCTGATCATTCATTCTGCAATATGCAAGAGAGACAACATTCTCGTGAACTAACTATCTCAAATAGTGAGCGTGGAGTTGAACATGCTTTATGTTACTATGGTAACAATATTGTTAGCAATATCTATATCACTTTGATTATCATAGTAGATTGTAGTCAAGGTCTGAAAAAGAAAGTCAAGTTCACCCAGAAGTTGGTGGATACAGACTATTTCAATACCTGCTTGAACGACACCATGGTGTTCTTCTTTTGTAGTCGACAAGGAGACTACCTTATGTTTCTTGCATTACCACGACAATGGTAATGCAACACATAGCTAGAAGAGGACTTATGATCATAGAAGAGACTACCTTAGATGAAACACATAGCTAGAAGAGGACTTATGATCATCACTGTCACCAACCCAGTTGGATTTGGTGAAGCTGACCAACAAATATAAACTTCGACAATACTTGACACCAAAATGAGTGGTACCTTTGAGATATCAGAAAATTCATTTTACTACTTTCAAGTGAATTTCTTCGAGGTCTTTCATAAACTGAGAAATCATACTAACAATAAAGGAAATGCCAGGTTGACTATGAGTAAGATAAATAAGACCATTGAACAATTGTCGATAAAGGGTAACATCGACTTGAGGTGTTTGACAAGTTTTGGTGAGATTTGTTCAAGATTGAAAAGGAGTATCATAGGGATTACAATTGGTCATCTTAAAACGTGGAAAAATATCCATTACATATTTATATTGGGAAATTAAAAATCCATCACAGTGGTAATACTTGAAGACCTAAAAAATAATGCAGAGTACCAATATCTGTCATTTCAAAGGAGTCAACAAGTTGTTTCTTCAATATAAGAATGAGATCAGTGTGATTGCCAGTAATCATAAGGTCATCTACATATACAACAATAATCAAAGTGTCTCCATTGGTATGGAGTACATACAAGTTGTGATCAAATTCACAACATTTGAAACCAAGTCAAAGAAATAAATTGTCGATCTTAGCATACCAAGCTCGGGAATATTTATTCAAAATAGGAAGAAACTTATTTAGTCAAAAAACAAAGTTAGAATATATCACAAAACCATGTGTTTGTTGCGTGAAAATATCTTCAGATAGGTCTCTATGAAGAAGATCATTCTTTACATCCATCTGATGGATTTTCCAACCAAAACGAGTAGCAAGGGAAAGAATAAGTCAAATAGAGTTCATATTTGCAATAGGGGAAAATGTCTTAGTGTAGTTGATACATTCTTGTTGAGAAAAATCCTTTGCAACCAGGCATTCTTTATGTCACTCAACATCACCTTCATAGGTAAATTTGGTCCTATATACCCTTAGACACTTCACAATGTTCTTTTCTTTTAGTCGGGGGACTAATTCCCAAGTGTGATTCTTTGACAAAGAATCAATTTATGTTTCCATGGCTTGCTCCCATTTCGTCATCCTTGAGCATCTGAGTAGGCAACACAATCATAAGCTTCAAGTACATGAGTCATCAATGCAATGCTGGCATGTTTCTTTTGACTTCAAGTTTGTCATTCAGAGGAAATATCACTGACATCATCTCCATAAACTTCAATATTCTTGGCAACCCATATAGGTAGACAAGAAACATGTGAACTATTGTTCACTATAGCAAGTCGATCAAAAGTAAGAAAAAAAATCATTCAACAGATACGGTGGACTAGTCAAAATAGATATTGATGGACTAATCGACTTTGAGGTCAAGGTTCTAGTTGAAACATGAACAAAGTTCTACTATCCAATAGAAGGATTGAAATATGGAACAAGAGAACCGGATTCAAGAATGAAATCAAAGGGATCATTCTACAACAATTCATAGGAAACATGCAACAACTTCATCCGAGAAGACTTCTCATAAAACCATACATTTCATCTAATAATGATTTGTCATTTGACGGGATCAAACATTTGATAAGATTTTGACTCTTTAGAGTAGCGCATCATGATGCAAGAATGACTCTTTGAATCTAGTTTCTTTCTACAATCATCAGAAATATGATCCTAGGAAACACATCCAAACACATAGGTGGTCGACTAAAGGCTTCTTTCCACACCATAGTTCAACTGGAGTCACTAAAGGAACAAATCGAGTCAATATGTGATTGATAGTTATTTTGTACAATATACCACTTTAGCTCAGAAGTGATAGGGAAGATCCTTATACTGCAAAAGACATCTATCCATTTCGGCTAACATCCAATTCTTTCATTTTGTGACGCCATTCTACTGAGGTATGTGAGGAACTAACCATTTCTAGCCAATTCCATATCGAAATAGGTATTCTTTAAAGGTTCAATTTACATACCCACCACCATTGTCTGATCTCAAGCACTTGATGGGCCAACCACATTGATTTTTAGCAAAGGCTCTAAACTCTTTGAACTTTTCAAAGACATCGTTCTTATTCTTCATAAAATAGACCTAAGTGAAATGAGAGAGATCGTCGATGAAATTTAGGATATACCTTAGGCCTATGATCGAAGGTAGATTGATGCAGTAAGTGCCACTATGAACCAACTCTAGGAGGTTTTGTGCTCACTGTGTTTTCCATATTCAAATGGTGCATGATGATGCTTACCAAGGACATAGTCTTTATAGACTCCTTCAAGGGGAAACACGTTAGGTAGACTAGAAACCATGTTCTCAATTTCCATCGACTACATATTTCATAAATTCAGGTGTTTGAGTAACTCATTCCAGGTTCAAATTCTCTCATCAGTGTGAGAAACAAGAGCATTCGGTTCAATTTTGAGTCAAGTCATCTCACAAAATTTATACAGATTGTCCTTTGAGTCAAGAAACCCTTCGATGACAATCGACTAACCTTTCTTCAAATCATGAATAAAGAACCAATCTGACCAAAATTTCACAATATTACTTGTCTATGTTAATTGATCAATAGAAAACAAATTGTCACTAAGGTTTGGAACATGATAAAATTTGACAATTCTCCCATGTTGAGAAGAAACATCACTCTGATTAGAAATATCGAGAGTAAAATCATTGAAAACATAAATCTTCCTCTCATCAACATCATTCAAGGACATGAAAAAGGAGACATCCTTATCCATATGTTGTGTTCACCCAGAGTCGAATACTCATTCTTTATGTGAAAAATGAGACAAAAAGGCTTGAGAAGTTTCAACTTGGAAGGTGAAAATATTAGCAGGTCAGTGAACAATGGGCATGCCTCCTTCAAGGATTTTAACCTTCTCCTCTAAATCATCTCTCTTCTTATAGCATAATTTATCGACATGTCTAGTCTTTCCACAATACTGACATGTCTTATTCTTTTGAATTTGTTTAGGTGCATCTATTTTCCCCTTAGGTTTCTAGTTGTGGAATCTATGTCTCTCTGTAGAGGTTTCAAACCATACTCGTTCCCTATGATTCAACTTTCACTTTCCCTTGAGAAAGTGGTATTGATGTTTACCAAGCATATTGACAAGTAACATCACCCTGACCATTAATATATAAAAGAAAAATCATCGGAAACATAAATATTCCTCTCATCGACATCATTCAAGGACATGAATACGGAGGAATCCTTATCCATATGATTAGTGCACCCAGAGTCGACTACTCATTCATTCTGTGTAGAATGAGAAAACAAGGCTTGAGAAGTTCTGAATTGGAAGCTACCATTATCACCAAGTCAACAAAAGCCAACACATATCCTTCAAGGAATTTATCCTTCTCTTATATATTGTCTCTCTTCTTGTCGTAGACTTTCTCCACATGTACAGTATTTCCATGGTACTGGAATGTATTTTTCTTTCGACTTCACTAGGGTGCATCCATTTTCCCTTTAGGTTTTTGGTCGTGGCATCTGGGTATCTATGCAGAGGTATCAAACTATACTCTCTCTTGGTGATTCGACTTTCCCTTTCCCTTGAGCAAGTGGGATTGATCTTTACCATCAAGCTTTCTTTATTCAAGTTGATTGTCTTGATTAGTAATCAAAAGGCCACAGAAAGCTTCAAAGGTGTAGTCCTTACCATCTTCCTTGTGTTCTTGCTAGTTGGTGCAAAAAGTTGACACAAACATGTTGAATGGTTTTCTCAAATTCATTTGGGCCAGCTAGATGATTTTTCCATATTTCATTTGATAATTCTTTCAACATTCTCCCAATTTCAACTAGAGTTCCTTCACATGCACCAAATAATCCTCTATTTTGTCAAAAGAATGAGGATCAAGAGAGATCAAATCTTTCTCCAACTATATGACATGGATCTTGTTGAATTTGTTGGACAATGACTTCAACTTATTTCATACTTGATGAGGGTAGTTGATTCCATTGATGAAAAACTAAATCTCCCATGAGATGTAATTCATGATGATCCCTACAGCCCCATCCTGCTTTCCATCAACAAAGAAATTTTTTTGATCATCTATTGGATCTGGAATTGTAGAATTTGTATAATACCACAGTCCTTTACTCTTTATTAAGGTTTCCATGTCTAGTTCCCATACTGTGTAATTTGATATTCTTATAACAACATGATCAATATTCAAATCCATCTTTGATAACTAGAAAAAAAAAATTTATTTTTCAGTGAGTTCCAATAAGAAAACCACTGGCCCAGAGTCAATCACACAACAAATTTGACTCAACAAGGTTTGTAGATAATATGATAGGTTTCAAACCATCATATTTGATACCATGTTGGGTAATAGGGTGGAACTTGTAATGAAATAAACAAACAATTATGTAGATAATCGAAGAGGGAAGGATTTTTTTTAAAAACAAAGGTGGTGTCTAAAGACATCATTATAGAACTTAAGAAGAGCACACTATGATCATAACATCACAATTCATATTGCACATCTCAATACACATGATCTATTTCTTTATGATAATGACTCATGAGATATGTTATTGATAGCCTCAAGATATAACCACTTTCTTTGTAATCAAGAATATCTTGTCCACATATAACTGTCGGTTGTTAGAGTTGAATCCATCAATTCGTGTTGTCTATTCATATCGACAAGGATTATCAACCTAGTTGTCCATGCATCCAACTAATTGTCAATTCTTGGGTTATTTGATCCACCACCTGAATGTCTTCGAATTTTGGTTTATTTTCCAACCGATTGGATTTTCTACTACTCAATAGGACTCGTTGTCTTGGGGATGGAAATCCTTCTTATATCCATTGTTTTTGGAGTCAGGGCCACCTTTATAGTTCTTTTTTTGTAATGGGTTTGTAGAACTAAAATACCACTTATTCTTTTGCTTGAACTTTTTCTCGATCTTGATATCATATTGGTAAGTGTCTCCTAGTGAGGACATGTCTAGGAACTCTATATCTATTTGATGTATCTATGTATGCCATTACGGTACTTCAGAACCATGTTTCTATTGGATTATTTATACCCAGCTTTGTGCACAAGGTATGGAGGATATTGGTGTACTCTAGCATCATCTAGTCTCTCTCCTAATGTAGAGTTATCCATCTCATGTACTGGTCATTGTAGTTTCCAATAGGGTAGTATTTCTCCTTGAGGGAATCAACAAAAGAAAACCAAGTGGGTTATGTCCCAAAAATTGCAAAATCGTCTCCAAAATGTTTTTCATGGTAACTTTACCACCAATATCTAACACGGGGAAGGGATTTAAGGAGCACGGAGGTGATTTTTTCATTGTTGGAAAAAATTTGGATAGAGAAATAACCCTCTAGCAGACTTAATCATTTTTCCAAAGAGACACTATCTATTTGGCCTTCAAATAAAGGAATATAAAAGTTAAATTGTACCTTGAAGGGAATTTCACCTCCAAAGTGACTACTAGTTGAAGGTTCCTATATTTCTATTGGGAGTCGTCGAAGGATCTAGGTGAAATTATCCATCATCTCATTCATTTGTTGTGTGAGGGCTCCCTTGAGCAACATTTTGATAGGATCTCTTGCTCTGTCGTCTCTCTTTTCATTTTCCATTGGAAGATTCTTGGGTCGATGGGAGTGTTCTTTCCCAATATCAACTATTTCAAGACCCAATTCTTGATAGCCCGACCTCAACATGAACATGCACAAAGAAAAAACAAAGAGCATATTGCTCTAATACCACTTATCTGGGTTATGTTGAGAATGAAATTGAGGCAGAGATATAACAAGGAAACATAAAGAGATATAGAAAGAAACACAGTAATACATTTGAAATTGTATTCTATTAATTAATGGAATACAAAATACTATAAAATGGAAAGAACGCAAACTAGATAAAATGATGGTAGCTTATCCCTGAAGAGAGAGATGTGTCGACTATGCTCAATAGAAAGAAGCCAATTACAAAGAGGCCAAAAATTCCTTTTAACATAAAGCATCAATGAGAAAACCCTAAACATAAAAAAACCTAACCCCAAAACATGAAACGCCAAAAGGTTTGTGGGCCCCAATGTGGTCAGTATGATCTTTGTACGATCGTAGCCCAGTAGCCCATTGAAAAGGTATATCCGAGAAGTACATATTCTGAATGGACCAATATCTATATATAGCTACATAGTTAGTGCTGCTATGCTAAAAAAACATCATTTAGGTTATCCAGGTGAATATCGGTAGCCACCAACCTATTCCAACTAGCTCAAAACAGTCTTCTGGAAATTTACTATATCTACCAGCTTTTCGGTTCCAAAACTTCTGGGTCCATTTTGAGGGCCTAAATGAAGTGTTTTCATGATCATGGAACTCAATAATATCCAAAGAATTTTACTGAGCCACATAAATGAATCCCCTATTTTATACCTTTCCAACGAGCTATCGTGCGCCCCAAACAAAGATTGTATGCCAAAGTTATGCCCCTAGGAAGTTGATACACCAAACTACCCAAAACGGGGTCCACAAAACTATTGGTTTTTCATCTTCCTGGGTTTGGGTTTGGGTTTTTATTTATGTTAAAAAGGACTTTAGAGCCTCATTTTAATAATCATCTTCTTTATAATTGGAGTAGCTGCCACATCTCTTCTCAGAGATAAGATGCCACCATTCTAACGAGTCTTTCACTCTATATTTCTATAGTTTTGTACATTTATCTCATTAATAAATATTGTGTATTATTGTATCTATGTGTTTATGGTAATATCTCTGATATATCTCTATTATATTATTGGATATTTGATATATATTTGTACATTTATTTATTATATCTCTGCTCTCATTTCGTGCCGAAAATAATTTTGATCAGTGGTATCAGAGCAGGATGCTCTTGATCATTTTTCAGTGCATGTCCCTGACGAGGTACAAGTATAGAAATTTGGGTCTCTATCTTGTCTCTCTTGAGGAAATTTTCTTTCGTACGCCCAAGAAACCCTCCACGACAGAAGAAAATAAAAACAATGGAGGAGAAGATTATATTAATATGTTGCTTGAGCAAGATCTCACGCAATAGAGGGATGAAATGATGGATAATTTTTCCCACATCCTTCAACACCTATCGATAACAATAGGTGTGTCTTCATAAAGAGACCACTTTGGAGGCACATCACCTTTTATGGTACAAGTTAATTTTGATATTTTCATATTTGAAGGACAAATAGATGTGGATACCCTAGAAAAATGGTTAAATATGCTAGAATGTTATTTCTTTGTTCATAATTTCTATGATAGGGAAAATATCACCTTCGCACTCCTTAAGGCTCTCCCCCATGTCAAACATTGGTGGGAAAATTACTGGGATAAAAGTTCCACAAAGGAGTCTAGAATATATGGGGTCGAGCCCACTTGGTAGTTTTTTGTGGATGCGGTCAAGGAACAATATTACCTTGTTGGAAATTATGATGAACAGTACATGATATGGACCACACTATGGAAAGAGAGGGGAAAATAAGTGTCAAATTTTACCAATACCTTCCATACCTTGTGCACCAAGATAGGTATCAAAGACTCTGAGCGACATCTGGTTATGAAATACAGTGGGGCTCTACACAGATACATCCAAACTGAAATGGATTTTCTAGAAATATCATCACTGGGTGTTGCTTATTGATATGTTGTTAAACTTGAGCATAAATTTAGGCACCAGAACAAATGAGAGTTTGGGTCTGCAAATCTACAACAATCAAAGTATGATAAAGACAACCCTAACAAACAGCCTCCCAAAAACTAGTCTAAACCAGAGGAAAAGAAGGGTCACGGAAAGTGGTGTGATTTCCAAAAAATCCCCTGGCACCAAATCGATGAATGTCACTTAAAATAGTCATTGGTGATCGATATCAAATAAAAATATATGAACCCAGATTCATAATCTGATTCAGAAAATAATGGGAGAAGACATAACATCGATGCAAACCCCACTGTTATTGTTATGACCGCAAAAATTCAACCAGAAGAACCAGCAGTTACCGAAGAGGGGGAGCGCCTCTTCCATTCACATATGTGGGTGAAGGGGACCCTGTTTCATTTCATTGTTGATAGTGGAAGACAAAAAAATTTCATCTTAGCAGAGATCATCAGAAAGTTGGGATTGTTGACAACACTACACCCATAGCCATACAACATCGGGTGGCTTCACCAGGTACAAGATCTTTGTGTCATATAGAAGTTTTGATTTTCATATGGAATCTAGCCCTTCAAGGATGTGTTATTATTTTATGTTTACCCATTGGATGTCTGTGATGTTCTTTTGGGGCAACCTTATATGTGGAAGCGCCATGCTATTTATGAGTCTCGAACCCATAGTGTTATTGTTACTCTGGGGGATCATATCTACAGGATACTATAGGTAGTTCCAACTACTATCCCACCTAAATAGTTCCACAAGGTAGTATCTCATACTACAAAATTCAACTTCTTCACAATCTATTCAAAAGGTGAACAGAAGGACACTGCAACCACTGCAGCCTCAGTCCAAGCACCTTCTATCCATCAGAAGTAGGTAAAAAAGATTGAAGTAAAGTGAAAATATTACTTCTACACACAATAATCTCATTTATCCATACTAGTTACAAACTTCCAACCCTTCCAACATCAGGTTCTCAATAGTTTACCACAAGCCAAGAAATGCAACTTCTCCAGCAAGGAAAACAACTCACCAAGGTTCAGATTTAGAAAATGCTTCCCCATCTCCCTTCGGAACTCCAGAAAATAGATACCATTTCTTCCTAAGGAGGGAGGATTGATCCAGGTGGATATTGGTGGCCACCCACCTATTCCAACTGGCTCAAAATAGTCTTCTGGCAATTTACTATTTTTAGCAGTTTTTGGTTCCTAAACTTTTGGGACCATTTTGAGGGCCTAAATGAAGTTTTTCCATGATAGGTAACCTAAAATATAACTAAAGGCTTTTATTGATCCCCTAAAATTAATCTCCTCATTGATACCTTTCCAATGATCTATCGTGCGCCCCAAACAAAGATCGTATGTCAAAGTTACGCCCCCGGGAAGTTGATACACCAAACTACCCAAAACGGGGTCCAGAAAACTATTGGTTTTTCATTTTCCGAGGTTTGGGTTTTGGATTTTATTTATGTTAAAAATTCCTTTGGAGCTTAATTGCAATAATCATCTTCTTGTGAATATTAGTAGTCGTCACATCTCTTCTCAAATATAATTTGCCACCATTCTAGCGAGTCTTTCACTATGTATTTCTACAGTTTTGTACATTTCACTCATTAATAGAAATTGCATATTACTGTATCTGTGTGTTTATGGTTATATCTCTAATATATCTTTGTTATATTATTGGATATCTGATATATCTCTGTACATTTATTTATTATATCTCTGCTCTCATTTCGTTCCGAAAATAATTCAGATCATTAGGGCCTCAAAATGACCCCAAAAATTTGGGACTTGAAAAATTGTAGAAAAACTACCAATATGTGGAACCATTATGAATTATTGGAATAAGTGGGTGGCCACCAATATCCACCTATATTAGGTTCTCTTATAATTATTATGCACTAGTTACGCATTATTTTGGTGTATGTAACACCGGTGTTTTTTTAGTTTATGTCCACACTATTCATATTTTTTTTTGTATGCATTGTTGGTGGTCTTATAAATATTACACATTAGGTCATTATATTTTTATGGAACACAAGTGATTGTATAGTTTGTATTCAATAATGTTTGTATTTCCTTGTTCATCGAAGGGTGATGAAATTTTGAATATTCGAAGTGAGATATCAGCACCATTATTTGTTACTAAGCATCAATTCTTATAGTATATTTAAAACATCAATTTGTATATTATATTTAGAGAATTAGTGAGTATTGTAAACATGTGCACTGTAAAATTTTGAAATGATGAATATAATCAATTTTACATTATGTTATTTAAGAAAAGATGTTTTTTCACAATAGTTGGTACTAGTGCTTCAATATAATTAATAGGCACCAATGCATATAACTAATTAAAATGCGCCATTTTCTATATTATGGAACACACCATTTAGTGAGTTCATAAAAATACAGTGCACCAATATGTACATATTTTGATTAATTATTTTTACAAATTTTCAATTAATCATCTCAAAATCAAATATTTTTTATAATAATATTGTTTTTGTATTTTTTTTTATTGCATTTTGTTAAAATGATTGTATTAATTCATTATCTGTTAATCCCTAAATAGTGTCTCATTACCCCTTAATTGGGGCATATTACAATAGTAATGTTATTTTATTTATGTCGTCTTTATTTCATTAGTTGTAATTATACCTCCTAGTCTCCTATATATACCAAGGAGACATTTTCATTTTGAATCATCTTTTAATTGTATATTTATGTGGGAATAAGGAGGTTTCCCCCCTCAAAGAGGCTTATTATCTGAATTTCTCTCTTTTTCAAGGTGTTGAGTACTTATTCTGAGGTTTTTCTATGCTATATTGATATTTGGTTCTTAACATATGGTATCAGAGCTCAAGGTCTTGGGATTTCGCTGCTACATCCGAGACACCGTGGAATTTTCGCTATAACTTGTTTTCTACAACGTTTTAGAAGGAATGGATAGGATGATATTTAGTATATGGATCAAGGTACGTTGGGTTAAAATTTCATCTCTTGATGCCTTACATGTTAGGAGATACAACCTATGTAAGATAAGGTTCTGGAATCATCCTGAACTGAGTCATTGCGTAATTTTCGCTATAAAAAAAAATCGGTAACATTTTAGACCCTAAAATATGGAGGATATTCACAGAAATTAGTAAGTTACATGTGGTAAAAATTTCATCTTTTGGGGCATCTTACATTTGTAGATACACCCTGTGGAATATAGGGTATCTGACTAGTCCTATTGACTAGTCTCAAGAAGATGTTCCAAGTAAAACTATCATAACTTCTTTGTAGAGTATCCAAATTGAGTGAGACTGGTTGCATTGGATATTGGACAACCTGTAGTATTTTGGGTACGCGTTTCATAATTTTATATCAATTATTTTGTGTGGGGAACGCTATACAAGTGATATCTCCTAGAAAGGCCAAAAAGAATCAAGTTATGGGGAAGTTACCGTAAATTCCACTTGGAAAATCCAATTTTGATCAAACCTGTGGCATTACAGAGAAGAAATATTAGAGAACTACAAAAAATAAAGTTTCATACCCATAAGGGCCGAAACTTTGGAGATACAGAAGAAGAAATATTGTCTAATAGAACCACCTCAAAATCAAGGTTCAAAAGTGATACTTGGCCAACATGCCACCCAAAAAGGGAACTTCTACACAAAATAATCCTCTAGAAAGTCCTACTTGGACTCTCGATGAAGGTGAAGAAATGTGTAGGGAGATAAATGAATTACAAAATAAGACAGTGACAAAAGATGAACTACAAGAGATGATGGATTCAACTGAAGCTAAATTGGAGGCAATAATGGATACTAATATGGATGGTTTAAAAAGGGAGATCATGGAAGGAATGAAAAATTTCCTAATAGAGAGGACACTTGAAACTGAAAATGTGTCCCATGAAATTCATGTTGAGGACACAAGGAAGATGAATCAAGAATGGAGAAACTCCAACTTTGGGTTGAAGACCAACCACGTTCCTAAGATCGATATGAGGAAGTTTGATGGAAAGGACCCAATCACATGGATACTTCAGATGGAGCAATTATTTGATCTACATAATGTGCCACATACACAAAAGGTATGAATTGCTTCTTTATATTTAGAACCCAATCAATTTGTATGGTATTGATGGCTTTGTTCTCACAAATCACTTGTCACTTGGACAATTTTCATGGAGGAAATGATAGCACACTATGATGATACAAGGAGCAATACCTTCTTTAGCCAATTGATAAAACTCAAGCAAAAGGGTTCAATTACAGAGCACATTGAGAACTTCCAAAGATTGAATATAAAGGTAACATATATTCCAGATGAGCACTTGATTGATGTATTCATAGAAACTTTAAAGGATAACATTAAACATGAGGTTCTCCTTTGGGAACCGAAATCATTGGAGAATGCATTTAGGGTGGCAAGAAATGTTGAAAGTAAAAGTATGGCTATGGCTACTAGAAGGATCAATCCTAACAGCTATAGAGAGAATAATGCTCCTTCTTTTAAAACACCTCAACCTACAAGGTTGACACCTCAACAATTGGAGGAAAGAAAAGAAAAAGCTTTATTCTTTAATTGTGACAGCAATTACAGTAATGGACATAAGTGTGGTGATAAGAAATTATTCTACATAGATTGTGAAGAGGAAGAAGAAGAAGAAGAAGAACCATCTCAACATGAAAACGTAGAATCCATTTCATTTGAAGAGTTGACTCCTACGATATCGTTTAATGCATTGGTTGGAATTAGAACTCCTGATACCCTTATGCCCAGAAGAGTGAAATTGAGCGCATGGTTGAAGAAATGTTAGAGGCTAGCATTATTATACCTAGCCAAAGTTCTTACTCTGCACCGGTGGTAATGGTATTCAAGAAAGATGGCTCATGGCGTATGTGTCCAGATTATCGAGAGCTCAACAAGAGAACTATTAAAGATAAGTTTCCTATTCCTATCATTGATGAATTGTTATATGAACTACATGGAGCAATATATTTCACAAAGCTAGATCTTCGTTCAAGGTATCACCAGATTAGAATGAAGCAAGAAAATATCCCAAAAACAACATTTCGAACTCATGAAGTCCATTATGAATTTTTGGTCATGCCTTTTGGCCTTACAAATGCACCTTCCACATTCCAAGGGTTGATGAATTCCATTTTCAAGCCCTTCCTTCAAACATTTGTGTTAGTATTTTTTGATGATATACTAATCTATAGCAAGTCTTGGGAGGATCATGTGTGACATGTTGATAAGGTGTTACAACTACTAAAGGAGCAACAACTATATGCCAAACCATCCAAATGTTTCTTTGGAGTGAAGGAGGTAGAGTATTCGGGTCATATTTTATCTCATGAAGGTGTCAAGGTAGACCCTAACAAGATTAAGGCCATGATGGACTGGCCAATTCCCAAAACATTGAAGAATCTTAGAGGATTCTAGGGTTTGACAGGTTACTACTGCAAGTTTGTTCGACACTAAGGAAGAATAACAACACCTTTAATGGCACTAACTAAGAAGGATGCATTTTCATGGACTCCAGAGGCAACTAAAACTTTTGAACAACTTAAAGAGATGATGTGCAAAGATCCTGTCTTGACCACTCCAGACTTCACAAAACCCTTTATTATGGAATGTGATGCCTCAGGAAATGGAATTGGTGTTGTCCTAATGCAAGAAGGAAGGCCCCTAGCTTTTGAAAGTCAACCACTCAAGGGAAAGGACTTACACAAACCCATTTATGAGAAGGAAATGATGGAAATACTACATGCATTAAAGAAATGGTGTCCTTACCTAATAGGTAGGCACTTTAAGGTCAAAACAAATCATGATAGTCTAAAATACTTCTTGGAACAAAGACTATCTTCAGAAGAACAACAAAAATAGGTAACCAAGATATTGGGTTATGATTTTGAAAATGTCTATAAAAAGGGAAGCAAAATGTTGTGGCAGATGCACTCTCAAGAAAGGATGAAGATGTTGAGGCCTTTCTCTATGCTATCTTGATCATCTAGCCTGATTGGATAATAGAAGCAAGGGATGAATGAAAAAATGATGAAAAATTGTGGACTCTCATTCAAAGGTTGCAGCAGGATTCTGGTGCATCAGATACATTTACATGGGAAAATGATTCACTATGGTACAAAGATCACTTATATTTATGTAAGAACTCCCAACTCAAACAAAAGGTACTATTGGAATTGCACACCTCTCTAGTAGGAGCGCACTCGGGATTTTTGAAAACCTACCATAGGGTCAAGAAGGAATTTTTTTGGGATGGCCTTAAAACTGATGTTCAAAGGTTTGTGGAAAAATGTTTGATTTTCCAACAAAATAAGGTGGAAAAAATTAATACCCCAGGTCTTTTAAAATCATTAGCCATCCCAATTCAGTGTTGGGAGGAGGTTTCCATGGATTTCATCACATGGTTACCGAAGTCTGAAGGAAAGAGTGTCATGGTGATTTTTGATAGACTGGCCAAGTACGCACACTTTTGTGCACTCTCTCATTCCTTCAAAGCCAGTATTGTTGCCACCGCATTCATGGAGACAGTTCAAAAGCTACATGGCAGCCCAAATACTATTGTAAGTGATAGCGATCCCATCTTCACTGGACATTTTTTGACAGAATTATTTTCTTTTTTGGGTACTCAATTGGCTCATAGCTCATCCTATCATCCACAATCTGATGGACAAAACGAGATAGTGAACAAATGTATGGAAGAATACCTTCATTGCTTTGTCTCTGATAAACAAACAAAATGGTTCAAATGGTTACCCTTGGCGGAATGGTGGTATAACACTTCCTTTCATACTGCAACAAAAATGACACCATTTATGGCACTCTATGGATACCAACCTCCTTCCATCACTTCTTCTCTAAAATAAAAATCTAAGGTTCAAGAAGTGGAAGATCACATCAAGCATCAACAACAAGTTCTCCAAATATTAAAGGACAACCTATCCATGGCACAAAATCACATGAAACAACATGCAGATCAACGTCGTAGTGGAAAAAGTTTTGAAGTAGGAGATTGGGTGTTTTTAAGACTACAACCATACAAATAGATGTCCCTCAAGCAAGCCAAGAAGGATAATGAATTATCACCAAATTATTATGGCTCTTATAAGGTGTTGCAAATGATTGGTACTATGGCATACAAATTGGAGTTTCCTGCATCTTCATGAGTACACCCAGTTTTCCATGTTTCATGTTTAAAGAAGGTTATAGGTGACAAGATCCCAATTCAAACTATATTTCTAGAAATTGACGAGGAAGGAAAAATCATATTGGATCCTGAAGCAATCACTGACAAAATAATTCACCAGCTGAGGAATAGATCCATTTCAAAGTATCTCATTAAATGGAGGAAACTACCAGCTGAATATTCCACTTGGGAAGATGAGTCTTTTATACAAAAGCATCCAGATTTACTCAAGTGTTGCGGACAACACTTGTCTCAAGCAGAGGGGCATGTTAAGCCCTAAATAGTGGCTCATTACCCCTTAATTGAGGTATATTACAATAGTAATGTTATTTTATTTATGTCGACTTTATTCCATTAGTTGTAATTATACCTCCTAGTCTCCTATATATACCAAGGAGATATTTTCATTTTGAATCATCTTTTAATTGTACATTTATGTAGGAATAAGGAGGTTTCCCCTTCGAAGAGGCTTATTATCTGAATTTATCTCTTTTTCGAGGCGTTGAGTACTTATTCTGAGGTTTTTCTATGCTATATTGATATTTGGTTCTTAACATTATCCAATGGATTACACCTCTATTATTTGTAACAATGTGAATCGTCCACATATCAATTAATCAATAACACAACATTTTACGACATTTGACAATGCAATAGAATAAGAAACTAATTTTATTATATATGAATACGAGACCCAACATCATACAAAATGAGACCAAGTAAAGGTCCACAATAATCAAAATGAAACCAACATGTAATTGTTACACTTATTGGTAACATGTGCTCATGCAATTGGGACAATATCTTGAGTACATTAAACATAATCTCTTATTTGCACAAACAAATATTCCAAAACATACAACTTGCAGTAACATTACATTATATTGATTGTCATTCGTCACTTGAATTGTTGTCATCGCTCAAGCTCCATGCATGCCTTGTTTCTTCATCATTTGTTGGTGATATTGTAATTTGGTTATTTAACTAATGTTTTCTTGATTGACTTGTTTTTGAAGTTCTGCCCCTTCATCTTCCATCTACAAACATAGAAATAAAGTGTAATAAGTATATCTACATTTATATATAGTAGAATATAAACAATTGCATAAATAAAAAAATGTGTCATAGCAAAACATCTTTCATGAACAATACACATTCTTTCAAATCCATTATTCATTCCTTCTCTCAAAATATCTTCTATTGGTTGCACTCCATACTTTGTTCCATGCATGTTTAATATGCCATGACAAAGCACAATCGATATAATTAATATAAAGGTTTTTTGTTGTTCCATTGATTATAAAACAAGGGAAGTTAAACAACATATCTACTTACAAAATTTTCAATTAAATCTTGATACTTCAACATATACAACCCATGCTTAACCCAATGTCTATCAATTCATGAGTTAGTTGCTCTTTGTATGTTAGCGCCTATTAGAATATATTCATGGACAAGTGTAAATTAATTATTTAAATATAAATATCATAGAAAACATGAAATATTAAGTAATCCCAAAAATGTAAGTACTCACAAAGTTTGTGATCAACCATTTTATTTCTCGTCGTCCTGCCTTATGTGTAGAATGGGTTCCATTTTTTTTTCTTTTTTGCAAAACAAAAATTGAAAATTAGTATTTCATGCAATAATTAAATTCAATGTACATAAAATAATAAATCAATATTTACATACCTTTGATGCACATTGTTGTTGGGATGGATCCTCCTATGATATAATTATGTTCATTTATTTTACCATCTCCTTCTACACTTTTTTGGGCATCCCTATTAGCATGTATTGGTTTTCCCCTCATTTTTCCCTTGAAATTTCATAATATCCTTGAAAAAATAAAAGATAGGAATCCTCAAATACAAAAATTATGAATTTATTTACAAAATAAGATATCAGTGCACATAACAAATTGGTACGCATCAGTGAGTTAATCATATGAATATGAATTGGTATATGATAACAATTTCTTCACAAAATCGAAAATGTTTCATTACAAATTTTTGTATTCACGTGGTGCTTTATATATTGATAAAAGCAATAGTGCCTAAGTAATAATTATTGTGCACCATCAACCCATGAACAAATTTAAATTATGATGGTTTCGATATTAAAATAAATAGTAATTCTATTTTAAACTCAACAGTGTTGTCGACATGAACATGCAAACTAGTACTCTATTCCTATACGGTGCACACCACTAACAAAGAAATCCTTTAAAAAAATATTATTTACATTTTTAATTCAATGGTGCTATTGACATGAACATGTGCATCGATTCTCTATCCCTATATAATGTGCACTTCTAACCCTAAAGGTGTTTTTTTTTAAACTGACAGTGACAAGCCAATTTCATATCCAATGCAATGAGTGGTCCCATTGAAATGGATACCAAACACCCCATATATAAGTAAAGAAAACCTATACAAATATATTGCTTAAAAAATTTCATTGTGAAATACAGAGAGGGAAAGAAAGAGAAACAACATAGAGTCTAGGGCTTCCAATACCGAAGGTAACTATGAAACCCTTTTATTTGTTGAGAATGCACTGAAAATTTCTTGAATCAAATAGATGAAAGATTGATATGATTAATATAATGAAATAACATGCCTGAAATTTCTCCTCTGCAGACTTGTATGTGACCTATGGTGATCCCATTTGAATTTGGTTCTTGATGCAGGATCATTTTAGCCTCCAAAACCTAACACATTTGACAAGACCTAGGGGGGTCTTCATTTTACTAAAGGAGTTGGTTCCTTAATTGAATATTTGTAATAATCCTATGTTTTCATTATTTATAGATGAGAGGAATATGATAGGTTTGATTAACGAGAATGAGGATTTATTTGTAAAATTTCTCGAATGTATGAGAACATGAGGATTTTGATTTTGTTAGATATCTCAAAAAGATTTTTCATGGATATAGAGAGCTGAGTTTGTTAAGAGTGATCCTAGAGGTTTTTGTGGATATAGAGTATCCTTAGGGATTGTAGTTGAGAGGATTGTAGATCTGAACCAGAATTGGTTACATAATCCTTTTGTATAAATTTTAATCCCTAAGACCCATATAGGGGTTGTCCATCCAAAGAAATAATCAAGCCAGAGTATGAGATAGGGGTTCAAGAGTCAAAGAGAGTGAGATTGGAGTTGCTAAAATACAGATAAATACGGCCAGAGAGTAGAGAGAGGCCTATTGAGTGTAATTCAGGCTAGAGAAGATGAGAGTGCCTTTTGTAAATCATGTACAACATGTGCTCATTTGATTAATGAAGGAAATGAACAATCTATTTCGAGTGTTTTCTGAGAAATCTCTATTCATGGAATGAATATCTTTTCTATTGGGTTATTACTGGTTCTCTGTATTTCTATATTTATGCATATATTGTGTTGCAGGTGAAATTGTAGACCCCAGTAGGAGAAGATTGCAATTGCGTTTAAATTGTGGGTGGGTTCAAGTGATATTAGAGGAAAATTGATCAGATGGTCATTGATCTATTTCATGATAAATGATCCATATAGAGAGTAAATGATCATGTGCTGGAGTGTGATAGGAATGATCAAATTTGTCTAGAATGGAAGAACAACTACAATAACCATTGATCTATGGGAGAACAATTTTATACCATTAGATCAAAGATTTGAAAGCATGAGGATCATCAGATCAGGTTCTAAATGAAATGAACAATGGAGATCAAATTCACATAAAAGAATTGTATGAAATTTAACTCCCAAGTGACTTTGCAAAAATCTCAAACCTGGTGGTTTAAAAAAACCATGCGTCGAAGTAGTGTAAATTTGTGTTTCCCTCCGTGGTTTCTAAAACCAATTCCTTCCAAATGAGAAAAGTGGCCTTAGGGGATAGCCTTTGGTCATAGTCTAAGGTCATGGAAGAGTAAAGTAAGCACTTGTTGGACACACCTACCACACTTAGAGGGGGGGGTGAATGAGTGTGGGGATATTTTTCCATAAAACTTCCCTCTTACACAAAACTCATTAGTTAGCATTCAACATTTACTCATTACTCATTTATTTCATTAATAATAATTTATATGTGAATATATATCAGAAACATATATCATCAAAAAATCATCTCCACAAGGAACACAAGGAACACAGGATGTATGTACAATTTTTCTTTTTATTATGGACTTCAATCTGAGGGTTTTTCAACAATCATTGAATACAGTACAACTCTACAAGAGAACTAAATATATATGCAAGACTCAACTTACATGCTCAAGAACAACTAATATGAGGCAACAATCCTCAACAGATATCAATCTGTAACATAAACAAGTGCATCAACCATGCACCAACTTGTGCCAAACAACATGTAATCAACCTATACCATAAAAACGTGCATCCAACCATGTACCAAGTATATACCAATCATGTGTCAACTACTCATAAAAAATGACTCATCAATATGTACCAACATCATCAACTATACACCTCATGTATGTGCCAACTCATCAACTGCTTGTCTCAACCATGACTAGTTTTGGATTAGTCAACAACCCTAACTTGAAATAATCATAAATTTGTACCTATAGTGAATAAATATATAAAATTGATATACAATTTTCTTCAGTTTTTTTAATGCAATTCATCTAGGTTTCACTACTTGGAACCTCTCAGAAAAGGATTTATAGCAAAAATGGCATACCTTGTTGAATTTTGTCTTATTCTAGAGAGCAACCTTGTAGAGCATGCCCCACACGGAATATTTGTTGAATTGATATGAAAATGTTAAAAAGAATACTACAGAATGTAATATAACCAACACAATTGTTCTCACTTAATTTTGATATTTTATGAATAAGTTATGACATTTTTTACCCGAAACAGTTGTTTTAGACTAGTTTCAGGACTAGCCACAAACCCTATTTTCCATGGCGTTTATCTCCAAAAATAAAATGACCCACAAGATGAATTTTTTACCAAATATACATGGATATGTTTCCTCAATGGAATATCAATCTCACGGTCTGAGTCATTATAGAAAAAAAGTTATTACGGAAATGGTGACATGACCTGTAAATAACATACCTTAGAAAGCATCATGAAAAGAATTTATCCTCCCTTGAATTTCGACCATCTTTTCTTCACCTTCCCTCTCAAATTTGGCTTATATATCCTTTGGTTACCTCAGTCACCTATATATATTCAATATGCTCAAGTGTTCCACACCAAAAATTCTCAAGAAGCTCTCACAAGAATCTCTCCACCAAAACTCCAAAATATATTCTCACAAGAAGCTCTCCATTGATCCACAAAAAGGATGATCTACAAGAGACCATTTCTATGTTATTTATACTTTCATCTTCTAGGTCACTTAACCCATTTTTAGGTCACTTAACTCATTTCTAGGTCACTTAACCTATTTTCCTTATTTTAGGGTTAACCACTTTCCATAAATAGAAAGTTCTCCAATACTTTATCATTTAAATATTCCTTCTTGATTTTGCCACCTTACTTTATCATTTCTTGATTTTGTCACTTATCTTTATTATTTAAATAATCCACCTTGCCTTTGTCACTTTAATTTATCATTTAAATAATATTAACCCATTTCTAGGTCACTTAACCTATTTTCCTTATTTTAGGGTTAACCACTTCCATAAATGGAAAGTTCTCCAATACTTTATCATTTAAATATTCCTTCTTGATTTTGTCACTTCTATTTATTATTTAAATAATCAACCTTGACTTTGTCACTTGACTTTATCATTTAAATAATGATTTTTTCTTTTAGGTCAATTGACTTCTTTGACCTTGGGGGCTTCAAGCCTTCATGTGGGGGTCCTTCATCTTCGTAAGGTCATAACTCTCAAACCATGAGGAGTTATGTGACATTCCACATACCACCAGAAATGGCATGGAAAGCACTATCCATCTAGGATAGTTTCACCAACAATTTCCTTGATCTTCATCTCATTATTCCACATACAAGCATGGGTCCTCCAACCATTCTTCTAGGATAACTCAATCCACAAAGCATCTTCCTGTGAGGGCTTTCACCACAAGGGGACCACTTTGGAGTTCATCCATTTGTGCACCTTATCAATCATGATAAGACAATAATGAGAGCATGGGTTCTCCAATCATTCTTCTAGGATAACTCAATCCGCAAAGCGTCTTCCCATGAGGGATTTCACCATAAGGGGACCACTTTGGAGTTCATCCATTTTTGCACCTTATCAATCATGATAAGACAATAATGAATCATCTGAAGTTTTTTCCAACAGTGCATCATATACCAATGAAACCACATCGATCCATGTTCATCATGTATCAATGACAACTCATTGATCCATCTTCATCATATCAATGACAACTCATTGATCCATCTTCATCTATGCATTCTCATCAAGGACAATACATATTACATTACATCAATCATCAATCAATCAATCCTTTGGCATCAATCAATCAAACCATTGTCATCAATGACAACATGATCCAACAATCTCCCCCTTTGACATTGATGGCAATACCAATATTGATGTCAACACCAATTATGAATTATTGATGTCAACATGTAGATAAGGCATGCTCTACATCAATAGTCAATGTTACTATCTCTCCTAAATGTGACTATCTTCCCAATCAATAATCACATCAATGTGACTATCTCTCCCCCGTTTTCATCAATGGAAAAGGGTCATTTTCCTCTTGGGGCTACTCCCCCTACTTGAACTTTCCTTGGGGCTTCTCCACCTGTCTAAGTTCCTTTGATATTCCTTTGAATAATCTCTCCCCTTTTGAACAAGGGATATCACTCTAATGTAATGCTGAAAATACATCGAACATACTCCCCCTGTGACCATAGCTCCTCCTGGAATTATTCCTCTTTGCTCTTTCTTCAAATATAGGGCTCTTTTCTAGGTATGCATCTGATAAATATCTCCTCCTAGAATCATGGGAATAAGAATGACCCCCCCTATGGGTATGTATCCCCTATATTTTCTGCGAGATGAAGAATGTGCTACCATATAACGATCCTTGGACCTGCTCATGCATCAAACTCATGATATACCAAGCATCATGAAGAAAAATATATGTCAACAATGAAAAAAATAATCATGAGAAAAATATCAACCAAGCACATCCTGTACAAAAATGTGTGCTCATCATGCACAACACCTATGTACATTAACATCATGCAATGTGCCAAAAGAATCAATCATATGCCTCTATCAATATGCCAACATGTGCATCTACCAATATGGTAGCCATGTGCATCCACCAATATGCCAACCATGTGCATATACCAATATGCCAACCATGTGCATCTACCAATATGCCAACCATGTGTCATATCACTCATGATATGTCTCCATCATGAACCATGTTCCACAATCATGTATATTAAACAAATACCAATTTTTGTGTTGATCAAGTAGTACCAACGGTGTAGTATCATCAAGCATATTCCATCTATGAGTGTACCAAACATGTACACCACCATGCACCAATACCACAAAATGATGAATCCCATACATGTATGCCAAATCCTCTATAAAACATGTGCCAATCAACCTGCTAGTAGGTGCCTCTACCAGGGTACTAGAAACATACCAATCATGCATCAACTAGAGAACATCAATGATGTACAACATGATCATCTCATCAAATCACCAACCACATGTCCCAATGTGTATCCCATCCATATTCCAAATGTATGCATCAATATTTTCACCAAGTAAGCTTCCAATACATCATCAATATATATCACATAACTAAGGTGTCATAACTTCACTGTCATAACCAACATTGTTCTTCAATAGAAAATGCATCAATCCATACTCATGGGTTAGTGCCATGCATCCAAGATTTATTTTACATCATCACCTTACATAATCCAATATAGAATAATGAAAACCTGTAGAAAATAGCGTCAGAACCTATAATCAACCATGTCAGACCCTGCATCACAGAGTTATACCATCACATCAAACTCCAATCCCTATGAATAGCCCTTTTCCTTAGGCTTCACCACATATACATGGCCTACTACACAGATAGATCATGTATGTACGTAACCTATACAAGGTCAGCCTACGTATGTATGCGACTGATACCATTTTCACCCGCGTATGCATTAGTAGATGACACATTTGAACTTCCCTTCAATCTTTCATTCTATTCTGGTTGCTCTGTCTTCTTCACCCACTTCTGTAGATGTCCCTTCTCCTCAGAACTTGAGCTCTGAGAATCCATCTTTTCAAAGATGTATCCCTTTCTTACTTCATTCCTTCTTCTAGCCATGCTATTTGAAGTCCTCATTGTAGAATTTCTTATTGTGTTCCAGCACTCCTGGGATTTGTGGCCAAATCCACTACAGTTGTAGCATCTCATGGTGTTACAGTGAACAACAATGTGTCCTACTTGATCACATCTACAACACCTTATGGTGTTATGAAATCTTCCATTATATCTTCTTTCATAAGATCTACATTCAAAATATTTCTGACCATATCCATTACATGAATAACAATGCCCATGAAAAATACTTTCATACCTTTTCTTTGGTGTCCCAAAGATAGCTTCTTGATGTCTTCCTTGCTTTGTTCTTTTGAAATTTTCCCTGCCTTGTGTATATGGTTTCTTTGCAACATTGTCTTCCTTCTTTGATGGACTTATCTCATGCTTCTTTGAGGTGCTTTCTTCAACATGTTTATTTTCTTATTTGTATCCAAGACCTGATTTATCATATGGTGATCTTTGACTTTCCAAGATCTCATCCAAGATTTTTGAACTATTCAAGAATTTATTTGACTTCTCCACTTTCTTTCTAAGATCAACAATTTCAGCTTCTAACTTATCACATGACTCCATCTTTTCATTAATTTGATTCTTCAAAAGTTCTTCTACCCTTTTGGCTTCTTCAATTTGGGTCTTGAGATGAATAATAGTTTCAAAACTTTTGCTAATCTCATCATCTACCTTCATATCTTCTTTTTCATTCTTTAGTCTTGTTATCTCTTCTTCCTTTTCTTCCAATTTAGTCTTATTGCTCTCTTCTTGTTCTTTGAGCATTCCCTTTAACTTGAATATGCACCTTTGAATCCTCCTAAGAAACTTCTTAGTGTTATCCGAAAGATAGTTATAGTGTGTATAAAAATGATCACTTCTGTATCTATATAAACCCTCTTCAACTTCCTTTTGAAGTTCTAATAGATCTTATTCTATTCTTTCCATGGGATAAATACCATAAAGTACTTCTAGATCATGTTCTTCACTTGAGAAAAACATCATCACATTTTGAATCATTGCAATCAAGAGTCTTTGGATATTCTATATCTTCATTTGAAATACTTTTGGGATCTTCCTTTGTGCTATCTTCACTTGAAAGTTTTTCAAGATCACATTTAGAAATAATGCAATCAAGGGTTTTTGGAGATTCTTTACCTCTGATAATCTTGATGGAGTGGTCTTCAATATCTTCCTTCTCCTTCTTTCTTTGATATGTCTCCTCTAGCTTTAGCCATAAATCCTTGGCGAAAGTTCATTGTTCCATGCTTTCATTGATAGGGCTTGAGAGTCCACTAAGAATGGTCTTAAGAGCCAATGCATCATTATTCTTTCCTTCGATTTGAGCTGCAAACTTTGACTTGTTCTTCAGCAAAACTGATCCACCAATGGCTTCCTTCCAAATAGCTTCTCCCATTATCTTCAAATACACTTTCATCTCTATTCTCCAAGTAGAATAGTTTTCCTCATCAAGGATTGGTATTTCATCATCTATTTTTGTGTCTATGGATCTCCTTCAAGCTTGTTAAGGCTTGTAGTGAAGGCCTACTCTGATACCAATTGTTGGAAACACCTCCCACACATAGAAGGGGAGATGAATGAGTGTGGGGATATTTTTCCATAAAAATTCCCTCTTACATAAAACTCATTAGTTAGCATTTGACATTTACTCATTACACATTGTTGTCATTAACTTGAAATAATCATAACTTTGTACCTGTAAGGAATAAAGATATGAAACTGGTACACAATGTTCTTCAGTTTGTTTTATGCAATTCCTCCAGGTGTCACTACTTGTAACCTCTCATAAAAGGAGTTATAGAAAAAAATGGCATACCTTTCTGAATTCTGTCTTATTCTAGAGAGAAACCTTGTAGAGTGTGTCCCACACAGAATATTTGTTGAATCAATATGAAACTATTACAAAGAATACTAAAGATTGTAATATAACCAACATAATTAATCTCACTAAATTTGTATATGTTATGAATAATTTATGATTTTTTTACCCAAAACACTTGTTTTAGATTGGTTTCAGGACTAGCCACAAACCCTATTTTCCATGGAGTGTATCTCCAAAAAATACAACAACACACAAGATGAATTTTGTACCATAGATACTTGGATATGTTTCCTCAATGGAATATCAATATCAAGATTTGAGTCATTATATAAAAAAAATTATTACGAAAATGGTGAGATGACCTGTAAATAACATACCTTAGAAAGCATCATGAAAAGAATTTATCCTCCCTTGAATTCCGACCCTCTTTTCTTTACCTTCCCTCTGAAATTCAGCTTAGATATCCTTTGGTTACCTCAGTCACCTATATATATTCAATATTCTTAAGTGTTCCACACAAAAAAGGCTCAAGAAGCTCTCACAAGAAGCTCTCCACCAATACTCCAAAAGATATTATCACAAGAATCTCTCCATTGATCCACAAAAAGGATGATCTACAAGAGACCATTTGATGTAGGAGCATCACTCCAACCCAGCTATGTGCCATCTAGCCAGCACATCAAAGTGTGCATTCAATGGAAAGAGAGAGACACAACCCTCTCATTTTTCAAAATTTGAAAATTGTATTAAATGTTGTAAGGCTGATAGAGCCAAAAAACATGCATGTGCCTAGGCTTTAGATAAATTTTTCCTTAAATGGTTGTAAGGATGAGATCTAGATCTGATTTGGACTAGACAACCATTCAATGTAATTGAATGTAAATTAATGAGAGTTGGTGAGATGGAGGGAAGAGATCGAGGAGCCCCTCTTTGTAAAAAGATCTTATTTGAATCTAGATTTAGTTCGGGGAGAGTAGAACAGAGAATAGGTTAGAGAGGAGAGGAATCCATGACTTTTTTATAATCCAATCTCACATTGTAAAGAGGCATTTTCATATTAATACAATCATAGCAGTTTTTCCTGCATGTTGTTGTTCATGTGTTTGTAAGTTCATGAATGAATGTCTTTACATGTTGATGATATGTTGTAGATGTATGTTATATGTGCATTTGCAGGGACATATAGATTTTCCTATCTGAGAGTTCTTTTATTTCAGGTTTGGATTCTTTGTGGTTTCATGCAAGAGTGCATGATAGAGTACTGCGGTCTCTGAAAACCAGTGCAGGAATGCACTTTTGAATTCTGTGGAATTTCAGACAAAGACGTGCCAGGAGGTCGCACTAGCTAAAGTCATTGACTCAAGGAGGAAGCCTCAAGGTTGCTGAACACATTGAAGGAGAAACTATGAATTTGGAGAGCACAGAGAGGAGAAGTAGAACTATTGAGAATTTTGTAAAGGCTCTTCCAGGAGGGCATTGAGCAAATGCACAGAATGCATTGAGGAGAACTCTATTTTGAGTTCAGTGAGAACACAGAGTCATTGAGGATTCTGGAGGAATTTTTCAGGTGGGTATTGAGTTGGTGCAAGTGTGCACATAAGGAAATCTTGTTTGAGTTCAGAGAGAAGAGAAGTGTCACAGGAAGAGACACTCACAGGGTTACTGAACACCCTGCAGGCTCAACAAAGCGTGCTTGAGTGGGAAGTTTCCAGAGGGAACTTACATCCCTTCAAGGAGAGAAAGGGACAAAGACACTTTGAGGTTAGAGCCACAGATAAGATTAGAAGAGATAGCACCATTTCATGTAAAGTTTATGCAATATTTTGTAGAGTTCGAAGGAACCTTTGAGGTTCAGAGAAATAAATCTCAGGAGGAGGAACACCTTTTAGAATATAGGCGGGAGCCAAGGTTACAGGCTTCGCAGCAAAGAAAAGGTTGAGGCCTTTGGAGAAAGAAATATTCCAAGGGAAAGGAAGAAGGGCATGCTCAAGGTAGAGCATAGCTATCATTAGATTAGCTGGAGAGGCAAGATCTGGGTCATTGAAGTCTACGTCCAGATGCACGCAAGAAAGCACACAAGGAAGATAAATAGATATGGGTCGTCAGATCTAGTGCAAAGGGTCAATAGCCTTCAGATACAGAAGAATGTGTGTGAGTTTTAAACCTCATAATAGTAGAAGGGAGAGGACTCATCAAGTCCCGAAAGCATCAGGATCGTCCATCTCAGAGGACGCGTGTCAAGAGATCCACATTTCGAGGATTTGGAAACCAGGAGATCGAGAGTTAAGAGTCTCCTAAAATCGTGAAAGGAGAATTCTCGAAAGGACCAGGACCATTTTGGGGGAAGGCTAAAAATATTTCAAGCCATTGATCTAGTTATATCATGGTCGTCAATTCCAAAAGGCTCTCAACCGTTGATCTCTCAGCAGAGAGATTTCAACATTTCGTGGACCAGGGATTCGAAAGGGAAAGGAGGAACGCTTGCATCGTGATTCCCCAAATCATGAAAGACGGTACCACTTTGATGTTAAGAACGTGGTCATAGAGTGGTGGTCATGTGGATGGAGGCTAAGGGAGGAGCTAGAGTCATTAATCCCTTTTTGGCATTTCAACAACCGGGAGTTCAAGAGTGAAGGAGTCATGAGACAGGGAGTCCTGACTCGCGATATCGTGAAACCCCGAAAGCATTCAGAGGAATAGCACCAGGTCACAGGATCTGGTCATATGAAAATTGACTTAAGGGAGGAGCTATGGAGCTGTTAGACCCTTTCAGGGTTCAACATTTCGGCAATTCTGAGGACAAGGAGCTGGGGCACTTTGCGTAGAAAACCTCGAAGTCACAAAATGCAACATATCTTTGGAGTAGGGTTGTGGTCATGGAGGAAGCAATCACATGGAATGAGATTTTGTCAAGGACTAATCATCGTTGAGCCCATTTTGAAATTTTGGCATTTCGACATTCAAGGATTGAAGGGCTAGAGACTCGACATCAGGATTCGCGAAGTCGTGAAATGCAAAAAGCGTCTCTTGGCTTGGCCGAAGTTCATATCTGGGAAAAGTGTCATAGATTCCTGGGTCGGTGAAAATCCTGAAAGAATGTAAGCCGTTGGATCGAGGGAGGCTCACCGCCGTCAATCTCATCAAAGGAAAGATTTCAGAATTCGGGGAATCATAGGGGAAGAGGAACGATTGTTGGTTGTTCACTCGAAAGTCTCGAAAAGCCAAAATTAGTGGGAAACAGGTGGCGTGTTGTAACACACCCACTACGAAAATCAAAATTTTCATCGATTTCTCGAGGATCAAAATCCCCGAATTACTTACGGGGGGGGGCTAGCGTCTGCTAGTTCCTGATATGTTCACCTCCATGTGGTTGTGGGTCACAACTACGGGTTGAACCAGTACAGTGTCTCTTCACACTTCGCAACTCAGTGCTACTAGAACGTCAAGTCTTTTGACTCTACAAATCTCGAAGCTTGAAATAGCAAAACATCGAACCCCGACAGGGCTAGTGAATGGAAAGTTTCCCTCCAAAGGGAGATCGATGGTTGTAAGCCTCCCCTGATTCAATGGTATCGATCATTCCAGGGTTTCGATATTTGGGAGTTTGAAATGTAGCGACTCCAAGATTCTTTGTCATTCAAATCCCCAAATTCCATTATGGAAATTCGTGTAAGAGATCGATATCTCTTAAGAGTGTGGCTCCAATGGCTCACAGGATTTCGGGACATTTTCATAAACTCTGACCACTCACCACGCGTCTCCTTTGATGGATGTTCTAGATTCCTTCAGGAATTCTCTTTTCTATTACCAAGCACATTGGGATTTCGGGTATCGGGATTTCACGATTTGTGAAGGCAAGGTTTCTTGCCCTTTGGTTTCCCGGATGCCGAAACGCCGAAACATCGACCGGAAACCACATGTCCCTTCGATGGACGGTGGTGACCTTCAGCCAATATCAACGGTCATGATATTTTTGGGATGATCAATGGTCACGATCAAATCCTAGCTTTCCTTAATCTCATTCACACCTCACGCCATTTCAGGGTTTCGGTGATCGGGATTTCATGACTTGCGAAGACAAGGGTTCTTTCCCCTTTGGTTTCCTGGGTGCCAAAACGCCGAAGTGCTTACCAGCAACCATGTGTGCTCTATAGATGGATGGTCCAGGAACTTCCATGGACCATGGGGTCTACGGTCCTGATTCCTTCATCTCTTGCAAGGGTAAAATGGGTCGTGGCATTAATGCCTGCGTCTCTTCCTCAAATCTAACGGTCATTACAGACCCTGGGATCCTCCGAAGGGATCATGTTCGTGCCTTTCTTGCAAAGGCGGAGAGGGGTCAAGAAACTATCGTCCACGTTCCTTCCCCACCTCGAAAAGTTTTTACAGACCTTGGATCCTCCGAGAGGATCTCATCTGTTAATCGAGACTTAAACATATGCTAACATTTTGGGAGTTCACCAGTCAAAGTTTTGGGACTTATCAATCACGAGAGTCTAACCTCTTGTCAATGGGACTCCCGAACTCCCGATTTGTGAAATCCTGATGGGATCTTTCTTTCGGGATTCTCTCGAGATCCTGGATTACTGCTACGTATCCTCCCTCAGATGGACAATCCTCGTTGTTTCTTGATTTCGCGACTTGCGACCCCCAGTGATGCGAATCCTTTGTCAACTCAAATCCCTAGTATCTGAAATACCGATGGACTCTCGATCTCCACCACCTGTCTTTCACGGATGGACGGTCCAGATCTATATCAAGACTTTCACCATGGAGTGTCTCGATCTCTTGTCATCAGGACTCTTGGAATCCCGAACTTCGAATCCCCGATATCGACTCCTCTCTCGGGACTTTCACCCTTGTTCATGAGGGGTTAACCCTCATGCATCTCCTAACAGATCCAACGACTGTTGGGTTTTCTAGCTAAGATCTGACGGATCAGATCTATCCCAAATCGTGCACTCTTCCTCTACTCTCTGGATGTGGAAAAACCAACAGTCCAAATACTCCCACAGACCTTGGGGATCTACAGTCCCGATTTCCTCACTACTCACGAAGATAAAAGAAAAGGGGTAATACATGTAACGCCCTTGTTTCTTCTGCCAATCTAACAGTCGTGAATGACTGTAGATCTTCTGACGGGATCTCGTCTGGCGATCGATACTTATCCCTATGCTGCTACTTTGGGATTTCAAGAGGATCATTCTTCCTCGTACAGGGTTGCTAAGACTTGCACATTCAAGTCCTTTTTTTTTCTAGGTTCTTGGAAAACTTTTCCAAGAAGGGTATCTCTGTGGAGAGATCTATTCTGGGGCATTCCTGGAGACAGATAAGGGGAAAAAAATTCCCGAGAATGGACTGGAAGTCTAACTTGGTTCAACTTAGGCATAAATAAATTTATCTATCAACATAAACCATGCGTGGTTTTTCTATTACAAGCATACATATACCCTTTCTTATCAAAACACTGCACAGACAGTCTTATACTATAATCATTCACAAGTTCACAGTTTATGATCATATATGTCAGCGTTTTAATTTCAAGATGCAAGATGTAAAACAATTATTAGAAATAACATCAAAAGTGAGTGCAACTGCTGAGAGGGGTGCTCTTTTCCACCCAATCATAGGCTCAGTGATTCCGATAGGATTTACAACTAGCCACCCCGAAGCTGAGACCACGATGCTGCGAGACTGTGTCTTGGTTTTCCAGTGACCGAGAATGAGGGTTACTCTCCCCCTTCTCTGCTATCACTCACTCTGCGTATCTCCATAGTTCTCCTCCTCCCCTTGTGTCTGCCCCAATCACTTCTCCCTCACGCCTTATCCTCTTGCAAGGTTGTGTGTGGCACGATTTACCTCACACTGGTCAAGATTGATGGCTCTACGGATGGGCAGTTCACCCCCCCATCCCTCATTAATTCCTGAGGATCCATCTACCTACCAGCCTGCGAGACATTTAATTCAGGGCCAGCGATCCGCTCTTGGTTCTCTGGACCAGTGAAGTCCAAATACAGTATTGTTTTCGGTGGAAGTTAACGCCACCATTCTAGGTGCCTTCCACCGCCTTTCTCCAGCCATCCTGATCTCTTTTTTAGCATATCCCCTATCAGTAGTCTTGATATATATATATATATATATATATATATATATATATATATATATATATATATATATATATATATTCATAATATTATTCACATTCATCGACCTTTTCCACAAGGTCCATTCACATCACACATTCACATTTCTAAGTTTGCCACAGTTCTTGGCCAATCCAATTATTTTTACAAACTGGGGGAAATAGGGTGTTACAATTCCCTCCCCCTTAAAGGAACATTGTCCTCAATGTTCTTATCTATTAACATGAAATGCATGTACAGAAGTAAACAAAATTGGATATGCCTGTTTCATGGCATCCTCCATTTCCCATGTAGCCTCATCTAGGCCAAAATGTTTCCACTGCACCTTGACCTGTGAAATGGTTAGGTTCTGGAGCGGGGTTTCCTTTCTATCCAATATGCATTGGGGTTCTGGTAGAAATTCTCCCTCTGATTCCACCTGGATCATAGACCAATCAATTATATGTTTAACATCATGTACATATTTCTTCAATAATGAAACATGGAAAACATTATGTCTTTTACTGTGGGAGGAAGTGCTAGCCTATAGGCTACAGGTCCCACTTTATCTAGAACCTCAAAGGGTCCACAATACCGAGGTGCCAACTTAGCACAAGATCCCATTTTTAGGGAACTCTTCCTGGGCCTAACTTTGAGATATACATGATCTCCTGCTTTGAACTCTCTTGGAGTTCTCTTTTGGTCGGCATAACTTTTCTGTTGGTTTTAAGTGACCTTTAGGTTTTGTTTTATCTGAGTCACCTACTGTTCCATTTCTTTCAACTAGTCGGGTCCAAAAGAAATCCTTTTTATTGGATTACTCCAGCTGACTAGAGTATTACACGATCTACCATAGAGGACTTCGAAGGGACTCATCTTTAAGGATGCTTGGTAGCTGCTGTTGTAGGCGAATTCTATCAGTGGCAGGTAGTCTTACCACTTCTTGGGTTGATGCATTACATGCATTCTTAGTATGTCTTCAAGTACTTGGTTCACTCTTTCCGTCTGTCCGTCGGTTTGAGGGTGATAGGCGGTGCTAAACAAAAAATTGGTCTCTAAACCAACCATCAATGATTTCCAAAAGTTAGAGGTAAATTTTGTGTCTCTGTCAGAAATGATCTCTTTCGGCATACCATGCAGTCTGAATATCTCCTTCATGAACACCTGGGCGATATTGATTGCTTTACAGGTTGATTTGACAGGGATAAAAATAGCAGACATGCTCAATTTATCCACCACTACTATAATGGCATCATTCTGTTTGGTTGAGGTTGGTAATCCAATGATGAAATCCATGGAGATGGTTTCCAATTTCCATTATGGGATTGGTAAAGGTTGAAAAAATCCTGCTAGGTGTCGATGTTTTTCTTTAACCTACTGGCACTCTATGCATTTGGCTAAGTACTCGGCTATGTCTTTCTTCATTCCAAGACAATAAAATTGTCTCCTGGTGGTAGTGATCCTTTTCTGGTATCCTGGATGACCGAAATAGGGTCTTTTATGTAGTTCATCCAGTATGAACCTCTTCAAGTCGTCACAATTTGGAATATATAGTCTATTTCTGTAAGTGAGCAGACCTCCTTCGGTCATCTGGTAGCCTTCATATTTTACTCCGGTGGGTTCTTGTTGTAGGTACATGGCCACGGTCTTGATGAAGGGATCTGTTTCTTGTGCGTTTATGATTCTTTCCTTGACTTCGTCTCACAGGTGCTCACCACTGCCAGGTGAATTGTTTTCATACTTCTGCTAAGGGCATCGACCACCCTATTTTCCTTTCCTTTAATGTGTTTGATTTCAAAATCAAACTCTCTAAGGAGGACCATCCACCTAGATTTTCTAGCATTGAGCTTTGGTTGATCAAACAGGTATCGCAATCCATAGTGATCTGTCATAAGTACAATTTTTCTTCCCAGGAGGTAATGCATCCACATTTTCAAGGCATGCACTATGGCAGCCAGTTCTAGATCATGGGTCACATAGTTGACTTCATGCTCATTCAATTTTTGGGATTCATAGTAGATCACACTTCCTTCCTGCATAAGGACTCCTCCGAGCCCTTCCTTACAGGCATCTGTGCACATGAGGAAGTCAGCTTCTAGATCGACGATCTTTAGTACAGGTGCATGGGTTAGTAGATGTTTCAGGGTTTGAAATCTTTCTTCACATTTTTGTGTCCAAAGGAATTTTGTCCCCTTCTTCTGGAGGGCAGTGATTGGACAACCAATCTTGGAGAATCCTTTTATAAATCTCATATAGTATCCTGCTAATCCCATAAAGGATCTGATATCCTAAAAATCCTTCGGGTTAGGCCATTCCATGATAGACCTGATTTTGTCAGGGTCTACTGCTAGTCCTTCTTCAGAGAGAACATGGCCTAAGTAATGTATTTCCTTTTGGAAGAATTCACATTTGTTGAATTTGGCATAGAGATGATGTTCTCTTAGCACTTGCAGCACAAGTCTAAGATTCTCTTCATGCTCTTCTCTATTCTTAGAGTAGATTAATATGTCATCAATAAAAACTAGCACAAATTTATCTAGAAATTTACTGAGTACATTGTTCATCAAGCACATAAGAGTGGTAGGGGAATTGGTTAACCCAAATGGAACTACCACAAACTCATAGTGACCATACCGTGTTCGGAAGGCAGTTTTATGGATGTCTTCATCCTTGATTCGGACTTGATGGTATCCTGAACTCAAGTCGATATTTGAGAAAATAGACGCACCTCCCAATTGATCGAACAGATCATCGATCCTGGGAAAAGGGTACTTGTTCTTTATGGTTACCTTATTGAGTTGTCTATAATATATACACAGTCCAAGGGTGCCATTCTTCTTTTTCACAAACAGGACTGGTGCTCCCCATGGAGACACGCTGGGTCGAATATAGCCTTTATCCATCATTTCTTTTAATTGCAATTTGAGTTCAACTAACTCGGGTGTCCTCATCCGGTAGGGTGTCCTAGACACCGGCACCACTCCTGGTGCAAGTTCTATCGAGAAGTCTATGTCCCTCCTCGGAGGTAGACCCGATACCTCTTTTGAAAACACATCTCTGTATTCTCTCAGGATTGGGTGATCGTCAGGGCTTGGTTTATCACCTTCGATTGTTTTCAACACCTGTATTGCATATAGGGGACATCCCTTTCGGAAATACTTTCTCATTTGCAGGGATGATATTTGTCTCACCGAGACGGGTTTTCAGATCGCTTGAAGGGTTATTCTTCTCCCTTCTTTACTTACACACTCTAAGGTTTTATGGTAACAGTCCAATCTATCTTTATGAGCGGCTAGCCAGTTCATACCGATCAACAGATCATATGATCCCAAGGGTAATATGTTAAGGGTTTCTTGGGTGGGATTTCACCCAACATTAATTGGCAGGCTGGTATAACCTCTACTATCTTCCTTTTGGTGCCAGTGGCTAACTGTACCAACCATGTCTTGGTATGTTTTTTTGGTTGTAGTTTACACTTATCAACAACTTTAGGGGCTATATAACTCAAATTTGAACCAGGGTCAATCAAAACAGACACTAGATGGTTTAAAATCATACCTTCTATTTCCACTACTGAAGCTTGTTGGTCAGCTTGGTTATTATCCAAGGCTGCATAAATTTGTGGCACACTCCTGGCCACATCATTGATGGTAGTAGTTTCCTGGATGTTATAAATCCTCTGACTATTTTGTTTTCGGTGTGGACAGTCTCTCAGGAGATGTTCCTCTCTGCAACCCCAACATTTCATAGGTTCTCTCTTGGTGTTATCCACCTTTACTAGTATAGGTCCAGAATTTTTATTTCTGCCTGATGAGGGAAAGTTTTGCTGGTGTACACTCTGGGCTGGAAAGTTCATTCTTAGGTTCTTCTTGTAGTTCTTAAATCCTGGGGATTTGATCCCCTTTTTCTGAAATCTTGAACTATTCTTCGGTTTCCATCCTTCATGAGGTTCTGCTCGATGCCCAAATTGTTCATGACAATAGGTTTCCTTTCGAATGGTGCCTTCTAGGGTCTTTGGCTCATCAAATTCAATTTTGTTCCGATATTCCTTGGGTAGCCCACTGATGAAGCATTGCACCTTTTCCTTTTCTGCTTTTATATAAGGTACATACCTCAACAATTCGAGGAATCTATTAACATATTCTTCTATAGTAAGTTGTCCTAGTTTGAGTTCATAAAACTCTTTAGTCTTTTTGTCAAAATATTTTTCCGACATATACTTCTTTCGGAAGTACTTCTCAAATCGTTTCCAAGACAGGTCCTCTTCGCGAACCCCTTTAACATTCTTAAGGTCTTTCCACCAAATGGAAGCTTTTCCGTTCAAGTTGAAGGTGGCCACTCGAGCCTTCATATTTTCTGAAAAGTCATGGACTCTGAAATACTTCTTTAGTCCAAGAAGCCAGGCCTCTGCTTCCTCTCCCTTATTTATTTCACCGTCGAAGGAGGGTGGTTTGGCCTTTCTGAATTCTTTTAATTTTTGACCTTTGGAATACTTTTGCTTCTTCTGTTTTCTTTGGGGATAGGAACTAGTTCTACTACTAGAAGAGCCCTCTAAATCACCAGCTTCCTTCTCAGAGGAATCATTCGACACTTGTCCTTTACCTTTGGGGTGGACATTTTTTGAGGTTCTCCTCTCAGTGTGGCCACTGATATGACCATGTTTCTGAGTTTCAGGTTCATGTTGCATTTGTCTTTGTAGATCGGATAAACTCTGCAATAAAACTGCGTTAATTTCTGTTTGTTTTTCTTGTTCTTTCATCATCCTTTCATTGTCAGCCTTGCAGCTTTGTAATTCGACCATGAGACTCCTCATAGTCTCAGCTAGATCTAGAGGGGTCCCTACTGCCCTTATTTTGTCAGAATCTTTGTCTTTATTGTGGGAGCCCTCTCCCACTTCATGGTGAGTCACCATACTATGTGTTGATAATTTCCCATGGTTGATCTTCCGCTTGTGTGCAAAGACAAACGTTGGTTGTTAGTCAATAGTTAGATACATTTTTATAACCCGCGTAAAATTCATATTTCTTTCACATGCATACACAGTCGGGTTTTCATTTTGGACTTTGATCTTTTTGGAATTAAGAGGGTTAAGATAGAGGGTTACTCTTTTTAAGAGTGTTCCGAACGGAGCTTCTGCGCAACTCGTTCATGAGCCCAAGCAGGTCGAGTGTTGTAACCATGCTCTGATACCAATTTATAATGCACTCACTACGAAAATAAAAAATTTCGTCGATTTCTCGAGGATCAAAATCCCTGAATTACTCACGGAGGGGCCTAGCATTTGCTAGTTCCTCATATGTTCACCTCCATGTGGTTGTGGGTCACGACTACGGGCCGAACTGGTATAGAATCTCTTCGGAATTCGCATCTCAGTGCTACCATAATGTCAAGTCTTTCGACTCTGCAAACCCTAAAGCTCGAAATAGTGAAATGTTGAACCCAAACAAGGCTAGCGAATGGAAAGTTTCCATCCAAAGGGAGATCGATGGTTGTAAGCCTCCCCTGATTCAACGGTATGGATCCTTCCGGGGTTTCGTTATTTAGGAGTTCGAAATGCAATGACTCCAAGATTCTTTGTCATTCAAATCCCCAAATTTCGTTATGGAAATTTGTGTTAGAGATCGACGACTCTTAAGAGAGTGGATCCAATGGCTCATGGGATTTTGGGACTTTTCCCTAAACTCTGACCGCTCACCGTGAGTCTCCTTTGATGGATGGTGTATATTCCTTCGGGACTTCTCTTTTCTATTACCAAGCACATCAGGATTTTGGGTATCAAGATTTCGTGATTTGTGAAGGCAAGGTTTCTTGCCCTTTGGTTTCCTGAATGCCGAAACTCTGAAACATCGACCAACATCCATGTGTCCCTTCAATGGACAATGACGACCTTCAGCCAAGATCAACAGTCGTGATCCTTTTGGGATGATAAATGGTCACGATCAAATCCTAGATTTCCTTAATCTCATTCACACCTCACGCCATTTCGGGGTTTTGGTGATCGAAATTTCATGACTCATGAAGACAAGGGTTATTGCCCCTTTGGTTTCCTGGGTGTCGAAACACCAAAGTGATTACCAGCAGCCAGGTGTTCTCTATAGATGGATGGTCCAGGTACTTCCATGGACCATGGGGTATACAGTCCCGATTCCTTCATCTCTTGCAAGGGTAAAAGGGGTCGTGGAATTAATGCCTACATCTCTTCCTCAAATCTAACAGTCATTACAGACCCTGGGATCCTCCGAAGGGATCATGTTCATGCATTGCTTGCAAAGGCGAAGAGGGGTCGAGGAACTATCATCCATGTTCCTTCCCCACCTCCAACAGTTGTTACAGAACTTGGATCCTCCAAGAGGATCTCGTTTGTTAATCGAGACTTAAACATATGCTAACATTTTGGGAGTTCACAAGTCGAAGTTTCGGGACTTATCAATCACGAGAGTCCGACCTCTTGTCAACGGGACTCCCGAACTCCCGATTTTTGAAATCCCAATGGGATCTTTCTTTCAGGATTCTCCCGAGATCCTGGATTACTAACACATATCCTCCCTTAGATGGACGGTCCTTGTTGTTTCACGATTTCATGACTTGCGACCCCCAGTGACACAAATCCTTTATCAACTTGAATCCTCGGTATTCGAAATACCGATGGACTCTCAATCTCCACCATGTGTCCTTCACGGATGGACGGTCCAGATATATATCGAGACTTTCACCATGGAGTGTCCTGATCTCTTGTCATCAGGACTCCTGGATTCCCAAACTCTGAATCCCCGATACCGACTCCTCTCTCGGGACTTTCGCCCTTATTCACGAGGGCTTAACTCTCATGCATATCCTAACAGATCCAACGACTGTCGGGTTTTCTAGCTAAGGTCTGATGACTCAGATCTGTCCCATGTCATGCACTTTCCCGCTACTCTCTGAACGTGGAAAAACCAACGGTCCAGATACTCCCACAGACCTTGGGGATATACGGTCCCGATTTCCTCGCTACTCACGAAGATAAAAGAAAAGGGGCAAGGCATGTAACACCCTTGTTTCTTCCGCCAATCTAATGGTTCTGAATGACCGCAGATCTTTCGACGGGATCTTGTCCATCGATCGATACTTATCCATACACTGATACTTCAGGATTTCAAGAGGATCATTCTTCCTCATATAGGGTTTCTAAGACTTGTGCATTCAAGTCCGTTTTTTTTTTCCAGGTTCTTGGTAAACTTTTCCAAGAATTGTATCTCTGTGGAGAGATCTATTTCGGGGAATTCTTGGAGACAGATAAGGGGAAACAGATTCTCGAGAATGGACTAGAAGTCTAACTTGGTTCAACTTACGCATAAATAAATTTATCTATCAACATAAACGATGCGTGGTTTTTCTGTTACAAGCATACATCTACCCTTTCTTATCAAAACATTGCACAGACAATGTTATACTGTAATCATTCACAATTTCATAGTTTATGAGTATATATGTCAGCATATGAATTTCAATATGCAAGATGTAAAACACTTATCATAAATAACACCATAAGTGAGTGCAACTACTGAGAGGGGTGCTCGTTTCCACCCAACTGTAGGCTCAACGATTCTGATAGGATTTACAACTAGCCACCCATGAGCTGAGACCACGATGCTGCGAGACTATGTCTTAGTTTTCCAGTGACCGAGAATGAGGGTTAATCTCCCCCTTCTCTGCTATCACTCACTCTGCGTATCTCCAGAGTTATCCTCCTACCCTCATTTTTTCCCCAATCGCTACTCCCTCACACCTTATCCTCTTGTGAGGTTGCATGTGGCTCGATTTCCCTCGCACTGGTCATGCCTGACAGCTCTACAGATGGGTGGTTCACCCCCCCATCCCTCATTAATTCCTGAGGAGCCATCTACCTACCAGCCTGCGAGACATTTAATTCGGGGCCAGCGAGTTGCTCTTGGTTCTCTGGGCTAGTGAAGTCCAAATACAATATTGTTTTCGGTGGAAGTTAATGCCACCATTCTAGGTGCCTTCCACCGCCTTTCTCCAGCCATCATGGTCTCTTTTTCAGCATATCCCCTCTCAGC
>ML780536.1:2926638-2966211 GCA_009831015.1 Picea engelmannii | reverse complement strand
ACTTGGGGAACTAACATTCTTTCTAGGATTACAAGTACAACAAGAAACAGATGGCATTTTCTTATCACAAACAAAATACCTTAAGCAAATCCTCAAAAAGTATGGCATGGAAGATTGCAAACCTGTAAGTACACCAATGATAATTGGGTGTAATCTCAGTACTAATGATGATTATCCCATGGTGAATCAGCCAGAATATAGATCTATGATAGGAAGTCTATTGTACCTCACAGGGACAAGACCAGACATTATGCATGCAGTTGGGATTGCAGGGTGATTTCAAGCCAATCCAAGAGAGTCTCACCTTCAGGCAGTGAAAAGAATATTCAAATATCTACAAGGAACTCAAGATTTTGGACTATGGTATCCAAGGAATGCTAATCTTACTCTTCATGCATACACTAATGAAGATTGGGCTGGAAGTGTTGATGATCGAAAGAGCACTAGTGGTGGTGCATTCTACATGGGGCCCCAGTTAGTATCTTGGTTCAGCAAGAAACAAAGTTCCATTGCCTTATCTACAGCAGAAGTAGAATACGTGGTTGCAGCATCTTGTTGCACTCAACTTCTTTGGATGATGCAAACCCTTCAATACTTTCAAATCAAATGTTCATCTCCTATCTCTATTATGTGTGATAATACAAGTGCCATCAGTATCTCAAAGAATCCTATTATTCATTCCAAGACCAAGCACATTCCCATCAAATATCACTTCTTACGAGAACAGGTGCTTGAGAAAAAGGTGAAATTGGAGTATGTTCCCTCCAAAGAACAAGTGGCTGATATCTTTACCAAACCTCTACCCAGAGAAGCGTTCGAATATCTTCGACAAAAACTGGGAGTAGTCTCTGCCATGCAGAGGATCAGGTCTAATTAAGAACAGGCATCTCAATTGGTTGTAAGGTGTCAGTGAGCATCTTTAAATGCACTGGCTCAAGGGGAGCTTATTCAGCAGATACTGCATGGTTTCAGGGGGAGCATGGTACTGTCCACTCTTTGCCATTGATGTCAAAGGGGGAGGCAAAAGACAAGAGGAAGAGTAGACAAGAGGAAGAGTATTGCCATCAATGACAAAGGGGGAGATTGTTGGACATGTTTAATAGGTAGCATATGTTTGTCATTGATGGCAAGTACAACAATGAAGATGGCATGTATACAGGAAGAATGTACAAAGGATTGTTGGCATGTTTTACAGGATAGAAAAAGTTTAGAGAGGTGAATGATCGTGCACAGATGTCGGAATCCTTTAAGGATTCGAGGAGAATAAGCTCAGGAGGCATAGCGCTCTTATACGTGCAAGGAGCATAGAAAAGAGATCGAGAGCCGTCGGATCTCACTCGGAAATCCCGACAGCGGTTGGATCGGGAGAAGCTGTGCAAATGTTAAGCACAGGAGTTGGCGTGTAGAAGAAGTGATCTGCGCCGTCAGATTGGAAGCAGATACCCGACAGCCGTCAAATCTGCAAAATATGCGAGGGAGATAAGCCATCGAAGAATCGGGGATTGGGACTTTGAAATGTCCAATTCATTCGACAATGAAAACTCCGAAATCGCGATATGCGATTTCGTGATTTGATCACAGCCGTTAAATCAAGCAGCGATCGGGACCATCCACGTGTAGACAGGAGGCTTCATCGAAGAATCGGGAATTGTAGTTTCACGAGTCTCGTGAACAATGACAATGAAAACCTTGAATTCACGATATGCGATTTCGCGATGAAATCGCAGTCGTTGAGCCAAGATTGCATCTGGACCATTGATCCAACTCATGACAGCAGACCACGTCATCAAGGGACACATGACACAACCATGGAATGATAGGTGTCAGGAAGATTCAACACTTCATGCACATATAAGTCACGAATCAGAGTGACACGTGGAAGGATCTAACACGTGTCAAACCACGTGTGACGTCAGTAGAGGCATCGACGATCGGGACCATCCATCTGAGGGACAGGTTTCGAAGATCAAGGCACCGTCGGCATATTGGACATCGGGAAATCGGAGTTCCTGAGGTCGAAGGAAACAAGAGATCGAAAGTCTCGAAATCCCGAAGGGATCGGGACTGTCCATCTGAGGGATAGGTGTCGGAAATCAGGAGCGAGTCGGCATATCGCCAATCGGGAAATCGGAGTTCCCAAGGTCAAAATACACAGGATATCGGAAGTCCCAAAATCCCGACACAATCGGGACCATCCATCAAGATGCGTGGCAGGAGATTGGTGCCATCGGTGAAAGGCCCGACAGGAGGTCGTTCATCGGCTAATCGGAAATCGATATATCGGAGATCCCGGGCACAAAGTTTTGTGCATTTCAAAATCGCGATCCGCGAAATCCCGATGAGTGGGGTACAGCTGTCAGCACAACAGCGAAGGAGGACAGAGGCATAGTGGAGGCCAACTGTCAGCATATGAAAGGAGCATCGGGATTAGGATAATCAAGAATCACGCGGGTGAATGCATTGATGCATCACAAACCCCATAGCCCCGACGGGGTTAGGTTGTGGTCATGGGTAATGGTCACATGGACCATGGCTCAGTCAGGAGGGCTGAAGAGCATCGCGAATCGGGAAATCACGAATCCCGTTGACATAAACATTTTGTCATCGCAAGTGCTGAAACTCCAATGGAGTGATAAGACCAAGGTCGCACGAAGGCAGGTCACATGGACCATTGTGTAGCTGGAAGGGGCTAGCATATGGAATGTTGAAACCCGATTCGAAAAGGCGTGCATAGGTTTAATTCAAATTTCAAAAAGGGGCCCGATTTCCCCCAGGCAATAAATATGGGACCCAATGAGCATTGAACGAGTCCTGGATCAATGGGCTTAAGAAGGGGTCGATGCTCTTCCTACAGGCAATTTGGGAGAAGAAAAGGAGGACGGTGATAGGTCGCAGAGGTCCTTTTGAGGACAGGCCATTTTCTGAGAGTATGGAGATCTACTGGTGGGTGAGGTCATTTGTGCAAGCCACATGGAAGGTTTGAGGAAAGAGGAACCTCTTGGTGGCAGTCGGGCAACAAATCTACATTGACAGAGAGATCTCAGCTGTGGGTTCAGCGACAATGAGAGCAGAGGCATCATCTCCAGGTTTATTGACTTGTTTAATGTGTGTCTTTTTGATAACTGCCTGGAGTCTGTAGATCTGTGTTTACTCTTGAGATAATTTCAGTTACTGTCATAACTACTAGATCAAACTGCTTGATCTAGTGTGAAAATTAATGAAACATGGTCAGCAGTGAGTATGAGGGTTAAACCCTTCAGTAGTAGCAATCTGCCAGTAGAAATTGGTGCTATCTTTAGGGGGTTGAATCTCCCTTCCAGGAAAGGCTGGAAAACGAGAGAAGGTTGTATCCTTCTTCAGGTAGAAGCCTGCGTACTAGTATGAGCCTGCACTAGTACATTGTTGTAGAATGTTTTCTTAATAATAATCATTGAAGACAGAGACAACAACAACGGTGGTTTTCTCCCGATTTGGGTTTCCACCTTAAATCTTGGTGTTCATGTGTCCTATTCATCTGTGTTAGTTTATTTTGTTGAATTACTGTTTAAGAGACATATGATGAATGAAGAAACCCATAATAAGATCTCTGGATGCACTACTATTTTCATAAGAATATACAACAATTGATCTCTATAAAGTAGACTAAGATTTTTTAGTGAAAGAAAAGTTAAAAATCGATTGATAGCTCAAATATTGATTCACCCCCCCCCTCTCAGTATTTTTCAACACTCTCTTCCTCACCAAACTTGTCATGGACTTCCCCTCTAATACTACCAGTGCCCTCGTCAATACCAACTTCCCCGATGAACATCTCTTTTATATCACTTCGGATGATCCTTGGTACAGTGACCTCCTCATCTACCTTCGAACCCAAAAGTTCGGTAACCACCTCTCATGAGATGATCACTGTCGTATTCGCCACCAGGGCCCCCACTATATCCTCATTGGAGATATATTATATTGGTGAGGGGTCGACACCATACTCCGTCGATGCTTGACCATTGACAAGGCCGATAGAGTCTTGAACGACTACCATAGCAGTGCATGCGGGGGCCATCTTTCAGGGATGTCCACTGCTTAGAAAATCATCTGAGCGGGTTACTTTTTCCCTACATTGTTTCACGATTGCATTCACGTTGTGAAGAGATGCAATAAATGTCAGCTTTACGCCAACAAAGCATGAGCACCACTTGCTCTTCTCCACCCAATCATTACTGCAGGCCCCTTTTGTAAATGGGGCATCGACTTCATGAATTGTAACCCCCCATCCAACAATGGACACAAATACATTATTTTCGTAGTCGATTACTTCACAAAATGGGCTGAAGCCATGCCTACCTTCAACAACATCGCTGACACTGCAACACACTTTTTCTTTAATCACGTCATATCCCGCTTAGGAGTACCACTCCAACTAGTCTCTGATCATGGGAAACATTTCAAGAATGAGATTTTCACTGAAATCTCATCACGGTTGGGATTCTCCCACAATTTTGCCTCCCCATATTACCCTGAGTCTAATGGACAAGTCGAAGCAGTTAACAAGGTCCTTAAGACCATGTTGCAGTGCATGGTTAACAAACATAAGACCAATTGGCATCATATGTTATTTTCCACGCTATGGGATTACTGTATGGCCATGAAAACAACCATTGGTTTCACACCATTTCGTCTAGTCCATGGGGTTGAGGCCACTCTTCCTATAGAGTGCAAAATTCCCACCTTACACACCACAATTGAGCTATTACCCGACACTGCTCCAATGGAGCAACGTTTGTTGAACTTAGAGTCCCTAGATGAATATCGTTGATCTTCATTACATAACAATGAGGTAGCCAAAAAATGGTCAAAGGCCACCTTTGATCGCCATGCCAACCTTCTCTCATTTCACGAAGGTGACCTCATCCTTGCTTACAATATTTCTCATGATACCCTTGGTCATGGAAAATTTGAGTCAATGTGGCATGGCCCCTACATTATCCAACATTGCATTACCAAAGGTGCATACATCCTGGCTTCCCCCGAAGGCCTCTCTCTCAAAGAACCCATCAATAGGCTATACTTAAAGAAATTTTACATCTAAGCATATCTATTCTACATTAGGTTATTTCTTTTTATAGTGTTTTTAATCTTTTTTCCATACCTCTCGTCTAAACTATCATTTGTGTTATTGAAATATGCTTCCTCCATCGGCCTACCACATTGGTTATGCCAACGACACTAGTTGCTGGACACAAAATCTCCATTCGACAGCTTGGGCCCTCTATACCCCCTCACATGAACTGCTCCTCTAGTGGCATATGTTTTGGTTTAGCAACCAACAACCAAGCCGAGTACAATGTCGTCATTGGCCTCCTCGTTGATGCCAACCATCATCATATTTTCCACCTCAGCATCTTACTTCACTCCCAGCTAGTCATCCTTCAGCTCAACAATGTGTACCGTGTCCGCGATCCTTGCCTTTTTCACAAATACCTGCAAGTTAGACTTTTATCTCGACATTTTGATTTCATTACCTTTACACATATTCCAAGGAAATTTAATCAAATTACAGATAACCTAGCTAACATTATACTCTATTGGCATATATAACATCAAGATACCTTTACACACACATAAACCATCAAGAGCCTGTCACAACATATATAGATTAGACATCATAAATAACATTTAAAAAACACACATGTGAATATCACAAAGACCCCAAAATGTATACTCATATATATATATATATATATATATATATATATATATAAATCGGTTAACAGTGCCATCAAAATGTTTACATACACATAAAATACATTGTATACAAAATCTGCAGGCTAGTGAAGCACATCGGTACAAAACTGGTGTCACTACACCAAAATGGGCTCACCAGCCTGTATACAGTATACAATACACAGAGAGACACTCAAGGTGCCTTTGGAGAACCACCTCCCACCCCTCCCTCAGGTGGCGGTGCCCCTCCCTCAGGCGACGGTGCCCCACCCACTATCGGTCCCTCCGGAACTGGAGGTAACCGCCCGGTCATCGCAACACCTGCTACTGCTACTCACCGAACAACAGACTACCGCATCAGTGACACTCCCACACACTTCTCTAGGATTCCCTCATCCTGAATGCACAACCGCATGCCTTCAGGAACTCCTTGTAGCACCGCCTCCATGCGGCAGTGAATATCCTCAAAATCTCCCCTAGCCTCCGTCGGAGGAGCATGCGATGGCCTTGCACCAGGGTCATCAAAATGACATCTCCTAGCCACACTCTTATCGTCCACTGGTCTCACCTCAATGTCCTCGCACTGGCGTCTCTCTCCTACCTGCGGCTCTCCCCACGACGGTCTCACCGGCTTCTGAAGAGCCGGTGCTCTCATCAACTCAACCTCATGCCTGCGAGGTCCCACATATGCACATACAAAAAACCAAATGATAGTATTAGCATCTATACATAATACACATGTCATACTATCTCAAAAATCAACATATCAAAATCAAAAACATACCTCGGTGGTCAAACACCTCCCTTGGAGGTAACACCATATCCAAATCACCCTGGAAATAAACCCCATAGTATGGATACTACAGTATGATCTACGACATCTTCCACCACACTTGTGCAGCCTTGTCCGTGAAAAAATGGCCACCCTCAACACCACTGTGGAAAATCAAAATCATCGACCACCACCTCATTTGCGGATCTCATGCACTAGGTGTGCCCAATAAAACCCTAAGGTGCAACATCGACACCCTCTCCAAAAACCAGGCCACCAAGATGGACCCAAATGCAAAGTCCCCTGAGTCCATAGTCCGACACTGGTCAAGTTTCCCTACCATATTGGCATGCAGCAACAAGCCCCAGGAAAAATGCTCTCCTGCCAATGCCCACCCCATAATCCTCAGCTGACCACCACTGATCCACTGAGTCGCGAGGGACCCATATACCCTCACAATCATCATTTCTACACAATGATGAACTAAAGCATCCATAGCCCCGATACTCACTATAGAGCTTGACATGAAGTTCTCCCTCGAACAATACCTTCGACCCAAGGTAGCTAACTACATGTCCCCAGGTAACACAAGCTCCATCAGTAGGGGCGTTCCCTGAAAAGGGAGCCCAGTCAAAAAGTACACATCCCCCACTGCAATGAAGGCTAGCTGCTCTCCCCGCACCATAAAACAATGCAGATCTAGACTCCACATCCAGATCAAAAACTGAAGAAGGTACTCCTGCACTCGTATCAAAGGGCACTCGAAGAAATTCAGCAGCCCACAGGCTGCCAAAGTGGCATGAACCGCCAGTTCCTCAATAGTCACGACCTCCCTTAGCTGTGACCAGTCCCACTCTCACCAGTGGACCGACATTGTCCCAATGATCGCCTGCAACCACATAATACAGTCCTAGATCAACCATCTCGGACATAAAACACATGAAAATCTCCAAGCAAGATGAGTTTTTTCACGTGTCAGCCTTTCCTCCAAGGCACAACTATTTAAACCCACAGGCACGCACACATGCACGCCTATTCACCCCATAGGCTCTCACACATGCGTGCCTATTCATCGCACATGTGTGCATGAGTGTGCTCTTGTCTTCCATATAGAAACACCTCCATGTGCTCCTATCACAAACACAGGCGCGCATCACAGCGTGCCTTTCCACTACACAACCGCACACCCATGTGTTGTTGTATAGCAAACAGGCGTGCATACCATGCGTGCCTTTTCCCCCCCTTAGGGTGCACCCATGTGTGGATATTTGAAAAATAGGCAAGCACCCATGTGCTCATATTTCTGTATCACCTACACACTGGGGAGCCCACACCCACAAAACCCCCTGTACGACCCTCCATACAGGCCCTGCCCACAAATAGGAAACCTAATTCTATGCAGGACGATAAGACCACTAACCTGAAGCTCATTGGTCCTGAATCGACTGCCTCATTCTCCCAGAATCTCCAAATCTCCTCTTAATATCTCTCGTCCAAGAACTCTGATAGCAGGTACAAATGAGGTGGCAATGTGGGCCCTACAACTATATATAGGCCTTTCCGCCAATCTTCCAAACACCATTCCGGGAGCTCCGGTTGTTTTTTTTTCAATCCGTCTTCAGCCACGAGATCAAAATCCTGTCATCTACATCAAGACAATCCCTAGGCCATTTTTTATCCTTATCCCCTGAGGCACCATTGTTTTCATACCCCGTCCAGGTACGCATGCTCATGTTCAAAATTATCAATTAAATGTTTGTATATTCGATTCTCTTGAGATATTGTTCACATCGGGTATTTGGTTTTCATGTGTGCAGGTACTTGGTCATCATACATCAGCGCAACCCCTTTAGGTATATAATCAACACTGGCATGTAATCATTCCCTCTGAATCTCAATTGCATCTCCAGTCACACCCTCTGAAATGTGCCTTTAGGATCCCCATATCCGGCTCTGCAGTACCGCCACCTCTATTTCATTTTGGGTACTGTCACCCAGTAGCACTCCCCCCCACATGATTTTTCCCATTCATAGTACCCCTTGGCACTTTGACACTCATGTTGTTTTGCAACCCTTTAGGGATGGGAGTCTTGATAGTCTTACACCATGTCGTGAATCAGCCACATACTCATTCTCCTCATTTTGCTAGCTTTCCCCATGGACTCCCATGATTATCTCTTCAAGGTTCTCTTTTGACTGCACCTCCGCAGTATCATTAACCCTCCATTTCATCCATAATCAATTTGCCCATCTACAAATCTTCCTCCATTTCATCTACCTCATACAAAAACCCACCCATGGGGCCCCCAACCTCCACCAGTTCTCCAAGAAAAATGCACCCTAACCAGCGCAACCATATTACATTGGGGCACCCATTTCTGTCTTTGTACACTCACCCCAAATTATTCTTTATAAATTGTACAAAGCCTTTGTTTCCAGCATTTACATATCTTTTTGTCATCCCCTTTGGTGACCTTCTTCCCTTTTTGGAAAACGCAACCCATGTCACCCTTGGTTGGGTCACTCCTTATCATCTACTTCTGTTGACATCATCCATATATTATGAGTATCCCACATGCCACTTACCTCTGCTCTCTGAGTTTGTTCACTTTGTCCCGCCTTTGGCACAACTTATTCCACGTCTTGTTGTCCCCCTGACACTCAACCTCATTGAACGATTGCAGAAACTTAAACTTCACATATACCCCCAACCAAGGGTAGTCTTGAATATCCACACATCTTTACTTAGTCCATGTACCTCCTCAATTCCTAACCTCACCTAGTAGATTTCACGAAGCCCTTTGCTTCTTGGAGTCGCATCTCCCTTTTTGTCAACATCAACACAGTTTCCAGAAGGATGACAGTATCTTGACTCTCATTACCTTTCCAATGAGAGGTCTCGGACGGCATAGGGAGAACCACAATTGCTCCCTACTGTCGTTGACCCTCGTAACATTCGAATTCAACACTTTCTCATGCTATGGTGGGTCTTACTTTGCGACTATTGCAGTTATTTCTTATATATTTGTCAAAGACCTCTGAACTTGGTTGGGCTATCAATGCCTATAGAATCCATGATACTCTTTACATGTGTCATTGCCTACTGTTCAGAGTATGTTCCTCCTCAGAATGGTCCTCTTCCTTTATCACAACTTCCCCCGAGGGCACTGCAGTTGTCTACATCAACACAGTTTCAGTCACTATGCAACACCCTTCCTTTTTGAGTTACATGACATGAGCATGGGGCATGCCCACCTCGTTTGTACACAATTTATTTTTACACACCTTATGAAAGGTGGGGTCCTAAAGGTTCCTTTGTCCCTCCAACGGGTCACTCTTGATACTCTCACTATCTCTCTCTCTCTTACAACGACACTCTCAGTAGAAGAAACATTGATGAATTTCGTCTATACGTATGCTCCTAACCTCGTCCATTAGGGGGCATCTGTTATCACTGAAATTTCATCCGCAAATGGTTACAAGAATCCAGCAGCTTCAAACAATTATGAGGTCACCCATGGACCAAAATTACGAAAAAAACATTTCCAAAAGGTCAAAAACTATACAACCAGTGATAAAATTAAGGTGCACTGTGACTACACAGGGCACGCGCGCACATGCGCACACCAGAAATGCATGAAAAGCGCACATGCGCACAATACACGATTGTGGTCACTAAACCCGTGCACAACTGAGAACAATGCATTTATGAGATTGGTCAGCCTCCCACCCACTTCTGGTTCAGCTTCCAAGTTGATTTGACATCCAAATCTCGGCTGGATCCAACTGGGTGGCTGGTTAAAGACCTAAAAATTCCCTAAACAACCCCTTTTCACACTAAAATCGGGTTGCACAATACCTCAAAGTGATGCTATAACGCAAGGCCATGGGTGCACTACATTTTCAAGGAATTCATTTGCAAGGTTATGCTGTTGCTATTCTCTTGGAGAATCCTCTTTTCTCATCAAGAGTACACTAGCATCATTACATTGGGAAATCCATCTCACCTCTTGAGTGGATTAGCTTGGGATTCTTTCACTATTTCTTTCGAAGTTGTAAGAAGAGCTTAGTTGTGGGGGTCTAAGAGCCCTCCCTTGGAGGAAGAAGGGACCCAAAGCCCTCTTTCTTATTGGTGTTTTCTTTCACTAATATAATCCTTGCCATTGGTGACATGAGTCTTATTGGTTTTTTGTTCTTATGTCCTTATGCTCAATAGTTTAGTTTTTATTTTATTTCTTAGTTTATTTCTTAGTTCACTCTTTTATGTTTCTTTATCTAACCCTTTCCTTTACTTCTTTTTTGCTTAGCTAACCCAACTAAGCTTGTAAGCACCTCTGTTTTACTCGTTTAGGTGACAAAAGAGGTGCAACATAATGTTCAATATTTTTACAATCATGATTTTGATAGCGAGTGGCATGTGTACCATCAACCGTTGCACCCCACCACAATGTCAAGTCATGATCTTTCTATTAAATGAACATAGATCAAATAGGAAGCATAACAAGCATGGTTGAATCAAACACATATTCAATTCCCACTATGTTCTGAGTCAACAATTCAAAACCTCTACAGTAACACTCATTCTTCACATGTTGGGTATGAAGGCAGTGATATAGAGGTTGGTATGAATGCTTTCTTACGGGATACCCAAGACGTGGAGGGAATGTTTTTATATGCATTCCAGCAAAATGAACTAGGGGATCACATTGATGTCATTGATACCTTCCTCGAAATCCTAGAATCTACTTCCACCACTCCTCTTTTTGGTTGATAGGGGTCAAGGCCTACCCAACTAAGGACAACAATGTTACTATACAACTTGAAATCAATGTGTGGTATGTCAAACGTGTGTTTCTCGACACTTTTGAGGTAACTAACCATTAATTCCCCTATTTTTTAAAGGAATATTGTCACATAATGAAGGAAAACAATGGTTGATTTCATGCATGCTTAATGACAGTGTGCATTTTTATTACCCACTAATTGCAAGGTACTCAAAGATAAGGTACATTCGAGACAAAAAAAAATTACTAATAGTTGTGTTGAGACAAAGAAAATGTTGAAAATGTTGGGTGTTCAGTACATATCATACCACGCATATCCAAATGATTGTATTCTATACATAAGAAAATATGAAGACAAATAGATATGTCCAAAATGTTGGTATGACATGTATCAAAATAAAAAAATAACGCTAAGGCACATGCTCCTCCTCATAATGTATTGAGGCACATTCCTATAATTCAAAGGATTCAAAGGCTCTTTCATTGCAAAAAATTATTCGTGTTGTAAGGGTGGCATCCCTCACATAGAAGTGATCCAAGGGTTATGTGAATCCCAACAGATTCAATAGCCATGAATAATATAGAGGATAGATGGCCCATTAAATTCAAGCATGAAGTACAAAGCCTGTGATTGAGCATATCCATGGATGGGTTTAACATGTGTTCCCTCCAAAACACCAACTATTTTATTTGGTTAGTGGTAGTGATCAATAAAAATATCCTCCCATGGTTTTCCATAAAGAATGAACATATTATGCTAGCTCTTACAGTCCCAGGTAGAAGACAAGTGAAGATAATGGATGTCTACCTTCAAACATTGATCGATGAATTTAAGAAATTATGGGAAGGGATACATATATATGATGTAACAAGTGTTGATACTGAGAGGGGTTGAATCAGTATCAAGTACAATTTAAAACTTTTTTGACCTTTTTCAACTTATAATTAAACCATTCAATTATATCCAATGAGCAATGAACAATATTATAAGAGTTGCACCAATACACCAAGCACGATATATGAGAAGTAATCAATAGTTATTGTTCAAGGGAAGTAATGAATTCCAAAGGTAGCTAAAGATTCCAAATGTAAAGGAAGGGATAAACCTCCAAGAGGAAGATACAATACTCCAATATCAAGAGAGGGTTGAAATCTCCATCCTTTCCCCTTCCTTCCACCCAAGAATATATGAGAGATAATAAAACTTTACATTAAATCATCACCATCAACCAATCATCACATAGAACCTGATAATGCTTCCTGATACTTCTTCAACTTCTGCAATTCTTCAATTCTTGGAATACTTTGATCCTATAGATAATATTAATCAGTGTATTCTCTGAAACTTCTCCAAGTTTCACTCCTTGAATCCTCCCCAAAAATAAGTTATAGAGAGAATGGTATACCTTGTTCAATTATGGTTTATTCAGAAGAGTGAACTTATACATAATTCCACGTGCTCAATATTTAACATCTGATTCTAAAACTTGCACACAAGAAAGCAAATTCTGTACTATTTCAATGAAATTTTTCTTTCTTCATTTGGATTCTCTATGAAGAAGTTATGATTGTTTTACCTGGAACACCTGTTTATTGACTAGCTTCAGGACTAGTCAAAAACCCTATCTTCCATAGAGTGTATCTCCAAAATTGTAGTGAATAAAACACTTAATTTTTTACCATAGGTACCTTGATATGTCTTCTCAATACCATATTAATTTCACCATCTGAATCATTCTAGAAAAAAAGTTATAGATAAAATGGTAAGATGACCTGTAAATAACATACCTTAGAACACATCACCAAAATACTTCATCTTCCCTTGAAATCTGGCCTTCTTTACTTCTTATTTCCTCTGAAATTGGACTTCTATATAAAATAAATGTATAATGATATGTATTTATACCATTTATGTCACTTTCGTTTAACATTAGGGCCAACCTAGCACTTTCTTATTTTGTAATTCTTTTCTTTAATTGTCTTCAGGGCTGACCTGTATTTCCTTCTTCAATTCACTTTGTCATCTTCAAAAATTCATTTCTCCTCAACCATGAGGATCCACATGACATGACACATACCACCAGAAAGAAAATTATGTATACTATCCATACATGGGTGTTGTATATGCATGTGCATTTTCCTTCATGTCCAAATACCTTCATCAATCTTGCGGTCCAAAACCAATGAATAGGGTTGAAATCAATGACAACAACCAATCTTCCAACAATCTCCCCCTTTGTCATTGATGGAAACACTCATTCTCCCCCTATCATCATGATCCCAATTTATCTCCCCCTTTGAAATCAATGGCAAAGGGTAGGGCTTCTCCTGCTGAGTTTAATGGAAAAATGTAACTCTCTTATTTGGGGTTGTTCCCCCTAAACATGTGGCACTCAATAATACTTCATCCTTATTTTTGGTCTTTGGGACTTTTTATTCCTTGGAATCCTTTTGTGTGGATTTTTCCTTCTCTCTCTTCTTCATGTCTAGGATGTATATGTTGTTTGGTCTTCTTGTTGTAGTTGCAACCAATCTTCCTGAGTTATTTTCTCTGATTTTACATTTTTCAGGAGTCAAACGTAAGAGTGTATCCTTGATCACATATTTTGTTGACACTGAGGATATTATGCTTCATATATTCAACCAATAGGACTTTTCTTACTTTTACATTTTCACTTCCAAGATTTATAGTTCATTTTCCAAGTATTTTGGTAGATGAGTCATCTCCAAATGCAACATTTCCACCCTTTTTCTTCAAGATGGAAAATTTGATTTGATCTCTGGCCATATGAGATGAGCACCCACTGTCTATGAACCATTCATCTTCTTCTTTTCATTCTTTAGTGACCAACATTATTTGAGAGTTTTCATTTTGTGGAATTTATTTCCTTTTCCATGTTGTAGTTGGTATACAGACATTTGGCATACGATTATCTTCCTTCATCTCTCTGCAATCTCATTCTTTGTGACCAAGATTATTGAACTTGTAACATACAATATTTTGATCCATTAATGGGTCAAATGGATTATAATTTTTATTGACATATTTACAAACATTTCCATATCTAATTTTTTCACCATTCATGTAGCTTGCATAATTATGCCTTTCATTGATTCTACAATTGATTGCCTTGTGTCAGAAATTTCCATAAGTATAACAATGTCCAAGAAAGAAATTTTGATACCTAGGAGTAAGTGATCTTCTTTGTGGTGTGGTCCATCTGGGTTCATGATCTATTCTTTTGTAGTTTCCTTCATAATGATTTCTTTCATACCTGATGGGAGAGGATCTTCTTGATGTCTCATTCCTTCTAAATTCTAGTCTTCTATCTTGTTGTTCAACTTGTTATGGAGTGTTGGTTTCATCATTTTCATCTTCCTTATCTTGTTTTGTTGTCATCAAACTATCATTGTATCCTAGTCCTGTCTTGTCGTTTGGAGATGTTTGACTGCTAAGGATCTCATCTAATTTTTCAGTGTTTTTTTCAAACTTCTTCAATTTTTCTATTATCAATAGTAGCTCCCTTTTTGTGTGATCCAATTCTTCTTTCAATTTCTCATAATATTCTAATTGTTCCTTCAATATATCAATGGTATTTTCAAGCTTGTAATTCTCTTTTTCACAACTACTCAATTCACCTTTTAGTATTATGTTTGTGTTTCTAAGCTTACTATTTTCAGTTTCAAAATGCTTCAACTTTTCAAGATTCTCATCTTCTTCTTCATTATCTGCATTGTCTTTGTATCCCCAAAATGAATCGAGGTTGGTTTATTCATCTGAATCTTCTTCAGAAATGATTTCTTCTTCTTTAGAATTCTTGTGATCATCATCCTGGGTTTCTTGGGGAAGAGGACTTTTCTCCTCCATCATTATCTTCTTCACCACTCTCATCTGAGGAGATGGCATCATCCTTGGAGTAGAATCTCTTTTTATTGTTGAGACTTCTCTTTTTATAGTATCAGTTTTTAACAATATGTCCTATTCTACCACAGTTAAAGCATTTGAGAGGAGACTTACATTTGTATTTTCCACTTCCCTTCTGAAACCTTCTTACAAAATTTGTTATTTCTTCATCAGGGTCGTTATCCTTGTATTTTTTCTTCTTTATGGCTTTAAAGACTGCTTCATTGTTTGGCTGGTCACTTTCTGTACCTATTCTCATTTCATATGTTATAAGAGACCCATGTAATTCATCCATTGTCATTTTGGTCAAGTCCCTAGTTTCTTCAATGGTGGAGACCTTAACATCATACTTCAAGAGAAGTGATCTCAACACTTGTTGTACAACCAAGGATTCAACGAGCTCTTCACCTAATCCTCTGATAGCATTAAAAACTTGATCAGCTCTAAGAAAATAGGTTGCAATATCTTCCTTTTCATTCATCTTCAAATTTTCAAGTTCTGCTCTATGTCGTTGAAGTTTAGCCTGCTTAAATTTTGGATCACCTTCGTATATACTCTTGATTTTGTCCCATAACTCTTTAGCAATGTTGCAACCCATCAGTTTTCTAGCAATGGTTGGTGCCAATGCTCCTAGAATAACATGTTTGGATTTTGAATTACAACTCATAAGATTCTTCTCATTTGGATCGATTGGAGCATTATTTAGGATTACATAGCCATTTAAAACTCAATACCAAATGTCTATTCCCAAAGATGTTAGGTAAGTTTTCACTCTATCACTCTGATATGCATAATTTCTTCCATCAAATCTTTGAATCCCATTTGAAATGTGCTCATGGTCATCCATTTCTGTGTTGATACTGAGAGGGGGGTAAATCAATATCAAGTACAATTTAAAAACCTTTTCAACTTATACTTAAACCATTCAATTATATCCAATGAGAAATGAACAATAGTATAAGAGTTACACCAATACATGACAATACACCATGCACAATATATGAGAAGTAATCAATAGTTATTGTTCAAAGAAAGTAATAACTTCCAAAGGTAGCTACAGCTTCCAAATGTAAAGCGGGGGATAAAAATCCAAGAGGAAGATACAATCCTTCAATATCAATAGAGGGTTGAACTCTCCATACTTTCCCCTTCTTTCCACCCAAGAATATATGAGAGATAATAAAAATTTACATTAAATCATCACCATCAACCAACCATCACATAGAACCTGATAATGCTTCCTGAGACTTCTTCAACTTCTACAATTATTAAATTATTGGAATACTTTGATCCTATAGATAATATTACTCAATGTGTTCTCTGAAACTTCTCCAATTTTCACTCCTTGAATCCTCCCAAAAAATAAGTTATAGAGAGACTGGTAGACCTTGTTCAATTCTGGTGTATTCAAGAGAGTGAACTTGTATAGAATGCCCTGCGCTCAATATTTAACTTCAGATTATGAAACTTGCACACAAGAAACAATAGTCTATACTATTTCCAATGAAATTGGTCTCACTTCATTTGGATTCTCTATGAAGAAGTTATGACTCTTGTACCTGGAACACATGTTTATTGAATAGCTTCAGGACTAGTCAAAAACCCTATCTTCCATAGAGTGTATCTCCAAAATTATAGAGATTAAAGAGCTAAATTTTTTACCAAAGGTACCTTTATATGTCTTCTCAATACCATATCAATTTCACCATCTAAATCGTTCTAAAAAAAAAGTTATATAGAAAATGGTAAGATGACCTGTAAATAACATACCTTAGAACACATCACCAAAAGACTTCATCCTCCTTGAAATACGACCTTCTTTACTTCTGTTTTCCTCTGAAATTAGACTTGTATATAAAATGAATGTATAATGATATGTATTTATACCATTTAAGTCACTTTATTTTAACATTAGGGATGACCTGGAACTTTCTTATTTCGTAATTATTTTCTTTAATTGTCTTAAGGGTCGACCTATATTTCCTTCTTCAATTCACTTTGTCATCTTCAAAATATCATTTCTCCTCAACCATGAGGATCCACATGACGTGCCACATACCACCAGAAACAACATGATGTATACTATCCATCCATGGGTGTTGTATCTGGATGTGCATTTTCCTTCATGTCCAAATACCTTCATCAATCTTGCGATCCAAAACCAATGAATAGGGTTGAAATCAATGACAACAACCAATCTTCCAACACTCTCCTCAGGATTTTCCTTCCAGTGGTTAAACTGTTCTGAAGGAAACCTTCTCTAATACCAATTGTTGATACTGAGAGGGAGTGAATCAGTATCAAGTACAGTTTAAAACATTTTTGACCTTTTTCAACTTATACTTGAACCATTCAATTATATCCAATGAGAAATGAACAATAGTATAAGAGTTACACCAATACACCAAAATACACCATGCACAATATATGAGAAATAATCAATAGTTATTGTTCAAGGGAAGTAATGACTTCCAAAGGTAGCTACAACTTCCAAATGTAAAGGGAGGGATAAACCTCCAAGAGGAAGATACAATCCTCCAATATCAAAATAAGGTTGAACTCTCCATCTCTGCCCCTTCCTTCCACCCAAGAATATATGAGAGATAATAAAACTTTACATTAAATCATCATCATCAACCAACCATCACATAGAACCTGATAATGCTTCCTGAGACTTCTTCAAATTATGCAATTCTTAAACTCTTGGAATACTCTGATCCTTTATATAATATTACTCAATGTATTCTCTGAAACTTCTCCAAGTTTCACTCCTTGAATCCTCCCCAAAAATAAGTTATAAAGAGAATGGTAGACCTTGTTCAGTTCTATTTTATTCAAAAGAGAGAACTTGTATAGAATGCCCCACACTCAATATTTAACATCATATTCTGAAACTCAGACACAAGAAAATAAAGTCCGTAATATTTCCAATTAAATTTGTCTCACTTCATTTGGATTCTCTATGAAGAATTTATTATTTTTTTACCCAGAACACTTATTTATTGACTAGCTTCAGGACTAGTCAAAAACCCTATCTTCCATAGAGTGTATCTCCAAAATTATAACGAATAAAGAGCTGAATTTTTTACCACATGTACCCTGATATATATTCTAAATACCATATCAATTTAACCATCTGAATCATTCTATAAAAAATGTTATAGAGAAAATGGTAAGATGACCTGTAAATAACATACCTTAGAACACATCACCAAAAGACTTCATCCTCCCTTGATATCCAACCTTCTTTACTTTTGATTTCCTCTAAAACTAGACTTGTATATAAAATGACTGTATAATGATATCTATTTATACCATTTATGTGACTTTATTTTAACATTAGGGTCGACCTGGCACTTTCTTATTTTGTAACTTTTTTCTTTAATTGTCTTCAGGGCTGACCTGTATTTCCTTCTTCAATTCACTTTGTCATCTTTAAAATTCCATTTCTCCTCAACCATGACGATCCACATGATGTGCCACATACCACAAAAAACAACATGATGTGTGTTATCCATCCATGGGTGTTGTATCTACATGTGCATTGTCCTTCATGTCCAAATACCTTAATCAATCTTGTGGTCCAAAACCAATGACTAGGGTTGACATCAATGACAACAACCAATATTCCAACAACAAGACCCACCCCAATGGAGATTTATTTTATGTTGTATGGAATTTTTTCATACACCATGCATAATTATCCAGGACTAAGATTTTTATCTAGTAAGCATGTTGATTGATTTGTTTATATCTGTAATGTTATTTGGCATACTTAATTTGGTACAAATATATTTTGACACTAGTGTGATCTATATACAATAATAGTGTAGTTATTGTAACAAAAGGGTAAAATGGTTGTAAATATTGTGGACCTTCTATAAAGGATAGGTGGTCCAACAACCTATGGAAGCCAATGTACGAATACTCGAGGGTATTTCTCCCAAAAGAACACCCTTATAGAATATTTGCATATTCTTTCAATGGTAAACCAGAGAGAACCCAGAGACTTGAAATAATGACACTGAGAGTTTGGAATAGGGAATATGACATAAAGAAGGAGAAAGAAATGGAAGAATTGTGTAACATCCCTTCTGTTACGACATGAATGTAATTGAATACAGTAGTGGAAAACTTGTTTTTCTTTATAATAATACAACATCAATTAGAAGAAGGATACACAACATTAACATACATCAATAATTACCCCTTATGTTCTCATCTACATCATTACAAAGAAAGGAATCAATTACAACAAATAGATCAATCAAATCGCATCAAGATAACAAGGATAAGCATCCTCCCAACCTATCCTGCAAGGTTAGGACCTCCAAGAAACATAATCAACGCTCAAGTCCAGGATTCATCTAATCGATTTTGACCATTTAAGTTCTCGGGACTAGAAATTGTTATGAGGAACAAGGAAGTATCTATTTCCATTAATCAATCCTAATCAACAATCAAACTAGAATCAATGTTAAATAAATTGAAAAATCATCTTCTCAAGAATTGTACCAATCAAAATTTGTGATCTACTTAACATGCCATAAGAGTCAATAAGTTCTATCAGTGACTCCATAATTACAAGAAAAACTCAACGTATCTACTTAACTAAAATTTTCACAACTTGGACTTTAACATAAAATAGAGGCGTAGGTGATGAAATTCAAAATGTCCCAACAATCATGCCAATTATCATCATGATCCAAGGTCAATAATTTCTCAATTATACAATAATGTCAAACAATAAAAACAATAATGATTGCAATAATAAACTCATTAAATTTAATACCATTCCTTTACTAATTAATTTATTTAATATAGCAAGTTATATTTATTATTTTCCTTTCCTAAGGACGCGGATAGGAACGTCTAGGATCCCAATTGTCTTATTAATCATAAATACATTCCACATGAATTATAATATTTCTTCGAAAGTTTAATAAATGGGTATGACGTAATCACTCCAGAATATGTTTATATAATTGATCACTAAGTTTTCAGTATCATTAAGTCATAATCTTCCAAGTCCATTACATAATCAAGTTATGTAATAAACCAATTATTAATTGTTAACACTCCAAGAAAATAGAGTTTTTCACGAGGTACTAAAACCTATTTACTAATTAAATTTTTATCTTTAATGAAATTCTTTTACTTTTATTAAAAAACCCATCCAAGACACACTTGGATTTCCCTTCTTATTCCCCATTTCTTAGCAGTCAAAATATTACACATAGGACACAATGTAGAAGCTAGGTTACAATTTATTAATTCTGATCACAAAATTATATCTGTCTCTAAATCGTTGGGAAAATAGTTGGATTGAAGAGGAATCTTGTCCATGAATCCAACCGCAAAAAACTAGTATAAGAATGAATCCAACTCTTGTGCATTTTTACCCATAAGAAAACTATGTCGCCAACTTCATAATTGCGGTCAACATGACACACATCGACATAAATCTTATGTCGATCATTAACTTCTTTAATATTTTTCCTTATTGATTGCATATTTTCTTCCATTTCTTGTATGACTTCCGGTCTTACTAGGACGCTATCCTCAAGTTGATCCCAACTCAACAGTGTCCGACATGATCGCCCATAAAGAAACTCAAACGGTGCCATATTAATCATACTTTGGTAATTGTTGTTGTATGTAAACTCTACCAATGGAAAGAAGTCTTCCCGGTGTCTTTTTTGGTCCATTACATACATACACAACATATCCTACAAAAGCTAGTTCATTCTCTATGTTTCTCCGTCTATCTTAGGGTGATACATTGTACTGAAATTAAGCTGTGTTCCCAAGGCCTCTTGCAAACTGGTCTAAAAACGCCCTGTAAACACCAATCCTTGATCATATATGTTCCTTCTTGGTACACCGTGTAATCTCACAATCTTGTTCAAAAATACTTTAGCTATGTATGGCACTTGATACGTTGTACACACTAGAATAAAGTGTGCACTCTTCATTAGAGTGTCAACTAACACAAAAATCGAATCGTGTCTCCTTTCCATCAGTGGCAATCCAACGATAAAATCCATACGTAAATTCTATCATTAAATATCAACAATCTGTCATTGTCCAATTAGTAACCTTCAAACTTTGATACCATCATGGTATTTCATCCAATATTATCCTTAACTTCTTTATACCAGTCATCATCTATCAGTAAAGTTATAATATTTTCTCTAAGATTTTTCTTAAGAGGTATTACCGAGAATATGTTTGGTCTCTGACTCAATGCATATGCCTCTATGTTCATCGTTCCTTTAATGTAAGTAATCTCAAATTCGTATTCACTAAGTAGTTCTGACCAATTATTTTGTCGCATGTTCAAGTCACTTTGCGTAAATATGTGCTGCAATCCACATGGATCTGTCTTTAATTTGAATTTTCATCCAAATGGATAGTGTCTCCATACTCTCAAGGCATATACAATTGCTAATAACTGCAAGTCGTGCGTTGCGTATTTCTCTTCATGCTTTCTCAATTTCCTTGAAATGTAAGCGATCACTCAACCATCTTGCATCAAAAATTTTCCTAAACCTTCCTTTGATGCATCCATTCATACCAAGAATTATTTTTTCATGTTAAGGACCTTTATAGTCGTGTCTATCATCAACAACTCCTTGAGCTTTTGAAATGCTTCTACGCATTTCTCAGTCCATACGAACTTCTTGTTTTTATTCTACAATTTCGTGATTGGATTTGCTATCTTCAAAAAAACTTCAATGAATCATTTGTAATATCCCGTTAGACCCATAAATATACGTACATTTTGTACACTTTTCAATTCTAGCCTTTCCATAATATCCTCTAATTTTACTAGATCCAAAACGATACCTTCTCCAAATATGATATGTCTCGAGTAATGAATATTTTATTGGTAAAAAGAAAATTTTGATATCTTCCCATACAATTTGTTTTCTCTTAGACACTATAGGACCAATATCAAGTGTTCATCGTGATCTTCTTTTGTCCGATAATAAATCATTATTTCATCAATAAATAATTGGAAAAACTTGTCAAGTATTCATGAAACACCCCATTCATGAAAGTCATGAGTACCCCTGGGGTGTTCATCAAATCGAACGATAAAACTGTAAACACATAGTGTTCGAATCTCATCTTAAATGTGTTCTTGGGGGTATCTTCCTCCTTAATCCATAATTGGTGATATCCTGATCTCAAGTCAATCTTCAAAAAAATCATTTCTCCCTTCATCTAATCAAACAAATCATCTATTCTTGGCAACAGATATTGGTTCTTGATCGTCACTTTGTTCGATTGACGATAATCAATACAAAGTCTCCACGATCCATCCTTATTTCTCACAAAAATAGCTATCACACCCCAAGGTGACACACTTGGACGTATAAGTCCCAAGTCCAATAGTTCCTTCAATTTAATTTTCAACTCTTGTAAGGATTTCTCGCTATTGGTTCAGTTCCAGGTTTCAAGTCTATTGTAAACTCCAACTCTCTTTCGGTCGATAAACTTGGAAACTCTTCTAGAAATATGTCTACAAACTCTTGTACAAAATAAGGTTTTCTAATCCTTTTGCCTCATTGTTTTCATTTAGGGATAATATTTCATATAAATTGCATCCCTTTCGCATACTCTTTTGTAGTTGTAGGGAAGAAATAAACCTCAAGGACACTCCCTGGTTTCTTCCTACAATCACTATATTCTTCCCCAAATTATCTGTCAAACTTAACTGTATCATCTTGCAGTAAAGGATCGCATCATGTAATTCTATCCAATCCATACCAATCACTATGTCATAATATCCTAAGATCGTGACATAAATATCTACCTTCGTTACAAAATATCCCAAGTTAATGCTACAGTCCGTAACCTTTCCTCCAACTTTTTATTTAGAACCCAATGTCATTTATACGTATCTGAACTCATCCTCTTCGAATGTATTTACCTTAATTATCTTTAGCACTGCATTAGAAATAAATATCTCTGTGGCTCCTAGATCTATCAAAATACTAAAGGTTTGATCGGTGATCGTACCTAACATCTTGAGCACAGTGGACTAGTGCTCGACCTAGCGGTTGTTCACCATTGCATGTGTCATGTGGGCCTTTCCCAAATATCCAACTATAGTGGGTCCTAATGATACAACCACTTTGGCCTTCTCTATATGAAAATATCATTGGTAATGTGGCTCTCCACATGTCGAGCATCTAGTCTTCAGTCCAATGCTCCTGGTCCCCAAAGTAGAAGTTGTTGGCCTAACAGTCTGTGATCCTGGTATGTTCTGTTGAACATGCCTAAAATGTTTTTGTTGTTGCAGACGACTTTGTTTTTTATGTTGTGGTACTATATAAGGATTCCTATTCTAAGGAGTATGTCATCACGGTGTCATGAACATAGGTCCCCTGGGAGTATCTCGATGCCTAGAAGTCAGTCTAGATGTTTTCTGATGCTGTTGTGTTATCGGTGTTGTCTATCCAGTAGGTCTAGAAGGATTCATTCTCTGACCGCCATTATTCAGTTCTTCCTCAACTATGAGGGCCTTCTTAACTACATCGTGTAACGTCTGAGGCATTAGGATCCTCACCTTCGCACGAATGTTGAATTTAAGTCCGAACACAAACTTGTTGACCTTTAACTTCTCTGTATTCAAATGTGGAGCATACCTAAGTAGCTCTCTGAATCTGATCTCATACTATGGTATCGTATGACCAACATGTCATAAAAATTTGAACTCATTAATATAGTGCTCAATGAATTCCTTAAACAAACAACTCTCTCGGAATTGTTCCTTGAATGGCTTCCATGACATGTCTTCAACAACCATGTTTAGTTGAAGTAGGAGTGTCTTCCACCAAAGTAGAGCACTCCCTTTTAGTTGGAAGACCGCCATACAGACCTTCATGTTGGAGGTGTAATCATGAAGTGTGAATCACATCGTCATGTTCTCCAACCATGCCTCAGTGGCTAATTCATTTGTGGCATCCCAGAACTCAGGAAATTTCACCTTCTCGAGTTCTTTGTGTATACTACTAATAAAAATTTGTGCATGTTATGAACCCGTATTGGGCATCGATGCTCTACCCTCGTCTAAATCTAGGCAGTTTATCAACACCTCTGAAATCCTCTAGAAGGATCTCATCATACTTACCACATCTCCCACAACAACTTGCTCCTGCTCAGTAGCCTGCTGATATCCCTCAGGGTTTATCCCTCTACTATCAGAGGCGTCACAGCTCTTCCTCCAACACCATGATGTCTACTTCCCCTGCGTTCTCTAACCATTATTACATGTATAGAAAATTTCAAAATTATTTGGTGATACATATTTAATCATTTATTTAACATAGTGTAAGGTGTAACAATCCAATGTCAACAGGTTGAACCTACTCTGATACCATATATAATGTCCCCTCTATTACGACATGAATGTAAGTGAATACAATAGTGGATTTTCTTTTTTTTACAATAATACAACATCAATTAGAACAAGGATACACAACATTAACATACATAAATAATTACCCTTTTTGTTATCATCTACATCATTACACAACAAGAAATCAATTGCGACAAATAGATCAATCAAATCACATCATGATAAAAAGGATAACTATCCACCCAACCTATCCTACAAGGTTAGGACCTCCAAGACACATAATCAACGTTCAAGTCCAGGATTCATCTGATCTATTTTGACCATTCAAGGTCTCAGGATTGGTGACTTTTATGAGGAACAAGGAAGTATCTATTTCCATTAACCAATCCTAATCAACAATCAAACTAGAATCAATGTTAAATAAATTGAAAAATCATCTGCTGAAGAATTGTACCAATCAAAATTTGTGATCTACTTAACATACCATAAAAGTCAAGAAGTTCTACCGGTGACTCCATAATTACAAGCAAAACTCAATGTATCCACTTAACTAAAATTTTCACAACTCAAACTTTAACATAAATAGAGGTGTAGGTGATGAAATTTGAAATGTCCCAACAATCATGCCAATTATCATCAAGATCTAAGGTCAATAATTTCTCAATGCTACAATAATTTCAAACAATAAAAACAATAATGATTACAATAATAAACTCATTAAATTTAATACCATTCCTTTACTAATTAATTTATTTAATATAACAAGTTATATTTATTATTTTCATTTCCTAAGGACTCCGATAGTAAGGTCTAAGACCCCAACTGTCTTATTAATCATAAATACATTCCACATGAATTATAACATTTCTTCGAAATTTTAAAATGGGTCCTACTTAATCACTCTAGAATATCTTTATATAATTGATCACTATGTTTTCAGTATCGTTAATTCATAACCTTCCAATTCCGTTACATAATCAAGTTATGTAATAGGCCAATTATTAATTGTTAACACTCCAAGAAAAGAGAATTTTGCATGAGGTACTAAAAACTCTTTACTAATTAAATGTTTAACTTTAATTAAATTCTTTTACTTTTATAAAAACACCCATCCAAGACACGGTTGGATTTCCCTTCTTATTCCAAATTTATTAGTAGTCAAAATATTACACATAGGATGCAATGTAGAAGCTAGGTTACGATTTATTAAATCTGAGCACAAAATTCAATCGGTCTGTAAATCATTGGGAAAATAGTTGGATGGAACATGAATCTTGTCCACAAATCCAACCACAATAAACAAGTAGTACAAGAATAATATTAATATCCTAAAATAGAATGGAGGTCTCCACCATTTTTTATCTAGGTGGATATCGGTGGCCACCCCCCTTTTTCGACTGGCTCAAAATAGTTTTCTGGCAATTTTGGCAATTTACTATTTTTAGCAGGTTTTAACTTTCGGGGCCATTTTGAGGGCCCAAATGAAGGTTTTTCGAGATCAAGGATATCAATGATATCCAAATGCATGATTGATAGCCCAATATGAATTTCCTCGAAGATACCTTTCCAAAGAGCTATTATACGCCTAAAACAGATATCGTATGCAAAAGTTACGACCCTGAGAAGTTGATGTACTAACTTACTGTTATAACCCTAATTTACACCAAACATGCTTACCTGGCATCAGGCCATCTCAGATTACTTCTTTTCCAAAACAATGTTGAACAACTCTTCTTAAAAAACCCTTTTATCAAGGTCCATGTGCCCTGCTACATTACTACATGCATGTACATGCTAGCTGACCCAAGACAGCCCGCGTGTACCTACAAAAGCACGAAAAAAGGAAAGTTGTTGATGGAACACATAGCTTTGGGTATGTTAACTAAACCTTTCATACATGCATGGTCGGACATTCGACCAAATACCTAGCTTCTTCTAGCCTATAAAATAAGGGTTAGGGGTCCTATTTGGAAGAGGAGAATCATAGTAAAGAAACTATACCCGATTGAGCATTCCTTTTGTCCCAACCTTTAGCCATCCTTGTGCAAAGAGAAGTATAGAGAAAAGAAGTTGGAGGACAGTTGAAGAGGATCCTAGAACCAAGTTCGTGGAGTAGTGGCCAACTTCATCATTGTAATTTGCTTTAGTGAAGTTAATAATAAAGAAGTACTTTTCATGTCCCACCATATGAGGTTTTCATTGTTTATTGCGTACATGTTGATTAAATATCTAACCCATTAATATCTAGATCAAATGCATGTGGAGCTCTTTGTTTGTCTTGTGTGAATGCAGGTCAGCCTTGGGAGGAGAGTTGCAGTCAAAGAGAGACCAAGAGTGAAGAAGGATTGATATCAAATGCCCGAAATAAGGTATGCTCACTTGATCTTCTTAACTACATATTTTATTAAGAATAATGGGGATTAGGTCCAGGATGACAGTAGAAAGTAGGAATCTTTAGGTCTTTTGTGCATGCATGATAAAACCCTAAGTTCTAGTTCGTAGAGGGATTTCCCACTCACAATAGAATTGGCAACTATACTGCGGATCTCTAGGGTTTTTGGGAATATTTTTTGGGTATTTTTAAAAATTGGTTTCATTCCTTGTTTTTAAAGTTTCTGCAAAAGTCTAAGCTAATAGAGATTCTATTCCATACCAGTTATCTCTATTTCTTTGCTTGAATGCATTTTTTTTTCTTTTTCGAGACCCATAGAGGTACATGCAGCCTATATAAGGTTTACATGTGTGTACTTGTGCCCTACCTTCTCACAACCCACATGTACATGCTAGATGAGGAAGTGTTAGTTGCGTGTATGATTCCAGAAAATTTCTTTTAGAGAGGTAGTCATCCTCTCCCCTGTCATAAATAGTCCTTCTCATGGGTTTTCTGGAACTCTTTCTAGTCTTTGTTGTTTGCAGTCTATAGCTTAGGTTTCACCTCAGGTTGGTTTGTTCTATGAATTTTTCCTTGAATTGTTTTCTTTTTTTTGTTAAAGTAAGTGTCTGAGTCTTCAAGAGATCATGGTTCTCAGTACCAGTAGTCTCTTCCTGAGATGGATTTCTTGGCCTTTCATTTGTCTCATAGTTTTATATATACACGTGCCTTTTATAAGGCTAGCAGGCATGTACACGTTCTCTAACTTTACACAGCTCACGTGCACACGCTTGTTGTTGAACTGTCAGCAGTGTGCTTGTGGAGAAAATTTTTGTTGAAGGAGAGGTAGTCATCCTTTCCTTTGACAAGAGTTATACCTCTGAGGTTTTTGGGTCTCTTTCATAGCGGTCAATAACTTAGGTTTGATCACAGCAATAACTTTCTTTTTCATTAAGAAGTTTTCCTCAAAATTTTCTTTTATAGGGTTTTTAGACAAGTGTGAGAGTCCATAGGGTTTTTACTTGTTGATATTTTTCCTTTTTTCTTTGTGATCATTCAAATAAAAAAATGTACCAATCATGCATCAACTATAGATCATCAATGATGTACAACATGATCATCTCATCAAATCACCAACCACATGTCCCAATGTATATCCCATCCATATGCCAAATGCATGCATCAAGATTTTCACCAAGTTAGCTTCCAATATATCATCAATATATATCACATAACTAAGGTGTCATAACTTCACTGTCATAACCAACATTGTTCTTCAATAGGAAATGCATCAATCCATACTCATGGGTTAGTGCCATGCATCCAAGATTTATTTTACATCATCACCTTACATAATCCAATACAAAATAATGAAAACCTGTAGAAAATAGTGTCAGAACCTGTAATAAACCATGTCAGACCCTGCATAACAGAATTATACCATCACATAAAACTCCAATCCCTGTGAATAGCCCTTTTCCTTAGGTTTCACCACATATACGCGACCTACTACATAGATATCTCGTGTATGTACGCAACCTATACAAGGTCATATTGCATATGTATACGAATGATACAATTTTCACTCGTGTATGCATTAGTAGATGACACATTTGAACTTCCCTTCAATATTTCATTTTGTTTTGGTTGCTCTGTCTTCTTCACCCACTTTTGTAGATGTCCCTGCTCCTCAGAACTTGAGCTCTGAGAATCCATCTTTTCAAATATGTCTCCCTTCCTTACTTCATTCTTTCTTCTAGCCATGCTATTGGAAGTCCTCATCATAGAATTTCTTATTGTGTTCCAGCACTCCTGGGATTTGTGGCCAAATCCACTACAGCTATAGCATATCATGGTGTTACAATGAACAACAATGTGTCCTACTTGATCACATCTACAACACCTTATGGTGTTATGAAATATTCTATTATATCTTCTTTCATAAGATCTACATTCAAAATATTTGTGACCATATCCATTACATGAATAACAATGCCCATGAAAAATACTTTCATACCTTTTCTTTGGTGTCCCAAAGATAGCTTCTTGATGTCTTCCTTTCTTTGTTCTTTTGAAATTTTCCTTGCCTTGTGTATATGGTTTCTTTGCAACATTGTCTTCCTTCTTTGATGGACTTACCTCATGCTTCTTTGAGGTGCTTGCTTAAGCATGTGTATTTTCTTATTTGTATCCAAGACCTGATTTATCATATGGTGATCTTTGACTTTCCAAGATCTAATCCAAGATTTTTGAACTATTCGATAATTTATTTGACTTCTCCACTTTCTTTCTAAGATCAACAATTTCATCTTCTAACTTATCACATGACTCCATCTTTTCATTAATTTGATTCTTCAAAAGTTCTTCTACCCTTTTGGCTTCTTCAATTTGGGTCTTGAGATGAATAATAGTTTCAAAACTTTTGCTAATCTCATCATCTACCTTCATATCTTATTTTTCATTCTTTAGTCTTGTTATCTCTTCTTCCTTTTCTTCGAATTTAGTCTTATTTCTCTCTTCTTGTTCTTTGAGAATTCCCTTTAACTTGAATATGGGCCTTTGAATCCTCCTAAGAAAATTCTTAGTGTTATCTGAAAGATATTTATAATGTGTATAAAAATGATCACTTCTGTATCTATATAAACCCTCTTCAACTTCCTTTTGAAGTTCTAATAGATCTTCTTCTATTCTTTCCATGGGATAAATACCATCAAAATTTACATAAACTATTTCTAGATCATCTTCTTCACTTGAGAAAAACATCATCACATTTTGAATCATTGCAATCAAGAGTCTTTGGATATTCTATATCTTCATTTGAAATATTTTTGGGATCTTCCTTTGTGCTATATTCACTTGAAATTTTTTCAAGATCACATTTAGAAATAATACAATCAAGGGTTTTTGGAGATTCTTTACCTCTGATAATCTTGATGGAGTGGTCTTCAATATCTTCATTCTCCTTCTTTATTTGATATGTCTCCTCTAGATTTAGCCATATATCCTTGGCGGAAGTTCATTGTTCCATGCTTTCATTGATAGGGCTTGAGAGTCCACTAAGAATGGTCTTAAGAGCCAATGCATCATTATTATTTCCTTCCCTTTAGGCCGCAAAATTTGACTTGTTCTTCAAAAAAACTGATCCACCAATGGCTTCCTTCCAAATAGCTTCTCCCATTGTCTTCAAATACACTTTCATCTCTATTCTCCAAGTAGAATATTTTTCCTCATCAAGGATTGGTATTTCATCATCTATTTTTGTGTCTATGGATCTCCTTCAATATTGCTAAGGCTTGTAGTGAAGGCATTCTCTGATACCAATTGTTGGACACACCTCCCACACTTAGAGGGGGAGTTGAATGAGTGTGGGGGTATTTTTCCATAAAAATTCCCTCTTACACAAAACTCATTAGTTAGCATTTGACATTTACTCATTACACATTATTGTCATGAACTTGAAATAATCATAAATTTGTACCTATAATGAATAAAGATATGAAACTAATACACAATGTTCTTCAATTTGTATTATGAAATTCCTCTGGGTGTCACTACTTGTAACCTCTCATAAAAGGTGTTATAGAAAAAATGGCATACCTTTCTGAATTCTGGCTTATTCTAGAGAGCGACCTTGTAGAGCGTGCCCCACACAGAATATTTGTTGAATCAATATGAAACTATTACAAAGAATAATATAGACTGTAATATAACCAACACAATTGGTCTCACTAAATTTGTATATGTTATGAATAATTTATGAAGTTTTTACCTGAAACACTTGTTTTAGACTGGTTTCAGGACTAGCCACAAACCCTATTTTCCACAGAGTGTATCTCCAAAAAATACAACGACCCACAAGATGAATTTTTTACCACAGATACTTGGATATGTTTCCTCAATGGAATATCAATCTCATGATCTGAGTCATTATAGAAAAAAAATTATTACGAAAATGGTGAGATGACCTGTAAATAACATACCTTAGAAAGCATCATGAAAATAATTTATCCTCCCTTGAATTCCGACCCTCTTTTCTTCACCTTCCCTCTGAAATTCATCTTAGATATCCTTTGGTTACCTCAGTCACCTATAGATATTCAATATGCTTAAGTGTTCCACACCAAAAATGCTCAAGAAGCTCTCACAAGACGCTCTCCACCAATAGTCCAAAAGATATTATCACAAGAAGCTCTCCATTGATCCACAAAAAGGATGATCCACAAGAGACCATTTGATGCAGGAGAATCACTCCAACCCAACTACGTGCCATCCAACCAGCACATCAAAGCATGCATTCAATGGAAAGAGAGAGACGCAACCCTCTCGTTTTTCAAAATTTGAAAATTGTATTAAATGTTGTAAGGCTGATAGAGCCAAAAACCATGCATGTGCATAGGCTTTGGATAAGGTTTTATTTAAATGGTTGTAAGGATGAGATCTAAATCTGATTTGGACTAGACAACCATTCAATGTAATTGAATGTAATTTAATGAGAGTTGGTGAGATGGAGGGAAGATCTCGAGGAGCCCCTCTTTGTAAAAAGATCTTCTTTGAATCTAGATTTAGTTTGGGGAGAGTAGAATAGAGAATAGGTTAGAGAGGAGAGGAATTCATGACTTTGTTACAGTCCGAGCTCACATTGTAAAGAGACATTTTCATATTAATACAATCATAGCAGTTTTTCTTACATGTTGTTGTTCATGTGTTTGTAAGTTCACGAATGAATGCCTTTACGTGTTGATGATATGTTGTAGATGTATGTTAGATGTGCATTTGCAGGGATAGATAGATTTTCCTATCTAAGAGTTATTTGATTTCAGGTTTGGATTCTTTGTGGTTTCATGCAAGAGTGCATGAAAAAGTACTACGGTCTCTGAAAACTAGTGTAGGAGTGCACTTCTGAATTCTGCGGAATTTCAGACAAAGATGTGCCAGGAGGTCGCACTAGCTAAAGTCATTGACTCAAGGAGGAAGCCTCAAGGTTGTTGAACACCTTGAAGGAGAAACTGTGCATTTGGAGAGAACAGAGAGGAGAAGCAGAATTGTTGAGAATTTTGTAAAGGCTCTGCCAGGAGGGCATTGAGAAAATGCACAAAATGCATTGAGGAGAACTCTATTTTGAGTTCAGTGAGAACACAGAGTCACTAAGGATTCTGGAGGACTCTGCCAGGTGGGTATTGAGTTGGTGCAAGTGTGTACAGAAGGAAATATTGTTTGAGTTTAGAGAGAAGAGAAGTGTCACAAGAAGAGACACTCACAGGGTTACTGAACACCCTGCAGGCTCAACAAAGCATGCTTGAGTGGAAAGTTGCCAGAGGGAACTTACATCCCTTCAAGGAGAGAAAGGGACAGAGACACTTTGAGGTCAAAGCCACAGTTAATCTTAGAAGAGATAGCACCATTTCATGTGAAGTTTCTGCAAGAGGTTGCAGATTTCGAAGGAACCTTTGAGGTTCAGAGAAATAAAGCTCAAGAGGAGGAATGCCTTTTAGAATATAGGCGGGAGCCAAGGTTACAGGATTCACAGCAAAGACAAAGGTCGAGGCCTTTTGGAGCAAGAAATATTCCAAGGGAAAGTAAAAAGGGCATGTTCAAGGTAGGGTATGGCTGTCATTAGATCAGTTGGAGAGGCAAGATCTGGGTCATTGAAGTCTACGTCTAGGCACACACAGGAAAGCGCACGAGGAAGAGAAACATATATGGGCCATCAGATCTAGTGCAAAGGGTTGATAGCCTTCGGATCCAGAAGAAGGTGCATGATTTTTAAACCTCATAACAATAGAAGGGAGAGGACTCGTCAAGTCCTAAAAGCATCGGGACTGTCCATCATAGAGGACGCGTGTCAAGAGATCCACATTTCGGGGATTTGGACACCGGGAGATCGAGAGTGAAGAGTCTCCCAAAATCGTGAAAGGAGAATTCGCGAAAGGACCAGGACCATTTTGGGGGAATGCCAAAAATATTTCGAGCCATCGATCTAGTTAGATCGTGGTCATCGGTTCCAGAAGGCTCTCAACTATTGATCTCTTAGCAGAGAGATTTCGACATTTCGTGGACCGGGGATTTGAAAGGGAAAGGAGGAATGCTTGCATTGTGATTCCCCGAATCGTGAAAGCCAGTAGAGATTTGACGTTAAGTGTGTGGTCATAGAGTGGTGGTCACGTGGACAGAGGCTAAGGGAGGAGCCAGAGATGTTAATCCCTTTTCAACTTTTCAGAAACCAGGAGTTCAAGAGTGAAGGAGTCGTGAGACAAGGATTCTCGACTCGCGATATCACAAAACCCTGAAAGCCTTCATAGGAATAGCACCAGGTCATAGGATCAGGTCATATGAAAAGAAAATTAAGGGAGGAGCTATGGATCCATTAGACCCTTTCAGGGTTCGACATTTCAGCAATTCTGAGGACAAGGAGCTGGGGCACTTTTTGTAGAAAACCTCAAAGTCGCAAAACATGACGTATATTTGGATTAGGGTTGTGGTCACGGAGGAATAAGTCACATGGAATGAGATTTGGTTAGGGGCTAATCATCGTTGAGCCCATTTTGGCATTTTGGCATTTCGACATTCAGGAATTGAAGAGCCAGAGACTCGACATTAGGATTTGCGAAGTTGTGAAATGCGAAAAGCGTCTCTTGGCTTGGCCGAAGGTCATATCTGGGTCAAGTGTCATGGATTCCCAGGTCGTCAAAAATCCTGAAAGAACATAATCTGTTGGATCAAGGGAGGCTCACCGCCATCGATCTCGTCAAAGGAAAGATTTCAGAATTCAGGGAATCATAGGGGAAGAGGAACGACTGTTGGTTGTTCGCTCGAAAGTCCTGAAAAGCCAAAATTAGTGGGAAATAGGTGGCGTGTACTTGTCACATATGAGAAGTCAACCTTCGTTGACATTTCAGGTTTCAAAGGTTGAAGAGTCGAGGGAAATTACATCAGGATTCGCAAAGTCGCAAAATCCAAAATTTCCTTTTCGAAAAAGTCTCGATCATATTTGTTGGTCAAGAGTGAAGGTAGGAGCTAGTGGGAGCTAGGCTCTATTTCCTGGTTCGACGATTCGAAGGAAAAGGAGCCTGGGAGATCTCGCATGCAGAAGTCTCGAAACCCTGAAACGTGAAAAGTGTGTTGTTTATGCCTTGGGACATAGCCCAAGGTCACTAGATAAGAAGGGGATAGTTGGAAAGGAATCAACACCGAGGTGTGTGTTGGTTCAAAACAGAGAAGAGCGCTGAAAAGAGGGTGCACGCGCATATTTTCTGAAGACCTATGCCAGAGGAAAAAGGGACTTGTGGATTCATTCAAAGGGTTCCAGTAGGAATCTAAAGAGCCATTTCGGCTAAGAAGAATATCGATCTAGAGACCAGGAGGTCGCAGAACCCTGCTGATGGGGGGGGTCTGCATCAAAGTGGTATCAGAGCTTGATTTTGTCTATATATTTTAGGCAGTGGGAAGACATAGTGTTGAAGCTCTATGATGATTATTGCAAGGTGCACAACAGTTAATAGACAATCAAGAGGACTATAGGAAAGGATGGAAGCACTCACAGTTGCCGAGTGACAGTAACAGACTTGCCAAGAGGGCAGGTAGAAGGAAGAAGATGGCTACTGAAGGCCATGGATGCAGTGGAAATAAGAACCATCAACAGTAGAGAAAAGATGAAATGGATAAAGAACTCGTTGAGGTGAGGGCAAGAATGGAAGAGTTTGCACTGCGGATGCAGCAGGATGCAAAGCCGCATTGGTTATATGAATGGCCCATAAAGAGAAGGGTAAAGTGGCCAGTTCAGTATTTATTGGCTCGAAGGCAGCGGAGACTACTAAAGTAATGGCTGAGGCATATTAGAAGCCTCAGTGATAGAGAAGGATTGGTTCGCATTTGTGAACCCAAGACTGGGATAAATCTCAATGACATTGAGAATGAGATGAGATTGCTGGAGGATCTCATAGACTGCTAATTGAGAAACAAAAAATTCCCAATCTGCTAAGTGGGAAGGGAGAAGGAGATGAGACTGTTTGAAAGTCTCGGGAGCTCAGAAGTGAGTTCATGTCAGCAAGGAGTTTTGATGGATATGGGATCGATTAATCTCATAGACTGCCAAGTGGGTAGCAGAAAAATCCCATATTGCCAAGTGGGAAAGGGAGAGCAGATGAACTCAGAGGTGAGTTCATATTAGCAAGAGGAGCTGATAGAGAAGGAAGGCCATAAAAGTATTCTGATGATTAGGGGGATTCGTGTATTCCTGCCACATAGCCCAGTTGAGGCCAAAGATTGTATTGCAAATGCAACAACAGAAGAAGGACAATCAACAATGACTATCATGGAGGAAGAAAAGGTGGAGCAGGTGCGGATATCTTCCCCAACTGAAGAAGAGCATCCAGATGAGGTATTCACTCCATGGGAGAAGGAGTTAGAAATGTTGGAGGATTGGTTAAACCATCCAGAGCTGGTCGATGAATTCCATGAGCAAACAATCATGGAGATTTTGAGAGAAGAGCATTCGAAGAAATTGCTCGAAAATTTCAGCCAGGGAGATGAACAGATGATAACTGCAGTGTCGAGGCATGCAACAGAAGATGAAGGATAATTCTAGTCTGAGGAGCAGCTGGAGGAAGATGGAATTCAACCAGCATAAGGCGAAACGGCAGAAGCAAGTCTGTCAGAGAAGATGACTGAACAACAGATTAGTCAAGAAGATAAGATTGCAAAGCTGAATTTTGCAGTAGGGTGGCAAGTTGAGGCCACAAAGGAAGAAGATAGTCTGGGGGATTGGGATGATCTACCCATTTGAAGGAAAGAAGTGCAGCGGAGAACGCTGCAAAAGGAAAGGCATCCATGGGAGTAGCTGGATGAGGAGATTGAGAAGATTAGAAGGATGATGTCGAGGTCAGCAGCGGAAACTGCTAATGAGGAGGAGATGAGCAGAGAATAACTTGCCATATCAATAGGGCAACAGATGTAGCAACAACAGTGAAGCAGTGGAGAAAATGGACAACTCCAAAGAACTATTTGGGATCCAGGTGGATTTCAACAGCGGTGCTGGGAAGCTCATGAGCAGGAGCTCATGATTTTTGTAGCTAAAGAGTATGAAGCAGGAGAATAACTCCAACCCATCTACGTGCCATTCATCCAACACATCAAAGCACACATTCAATGGAAAGAGAGAGACGCAACCCTCTCATTTTTCAAAATTTGAAAATTGTGTTAAATGTTGTAAGGCTGATAGAGCCAAAAACCATGCATGTGCATAGGCTTTAGATAAAGTTTGCCTTAAATGGTTGTAAGGCTGAGATATAGATCTGATTTGGACTAGACAACCTTTCAATGTAATTGAATGTAATTTAATGAGAGTTTGTGAGATGGAGGGAAGAGCTCGAGGAGCCCCTCTTTGTAAAAAGATCTTCCTTGAATCTAGATTTAGTTTGAGGAGAGTAGAACAGAGAATAGGTTAGAGTGGAGAGGAATATGTGACTTTGTTACATTCCAAGCTCACATTGTAAAGAGCCATTTTCATATTAATACAATCATAACATTTTTTCCTGCATGTTGTTGTTCATGTGTTTGTAAGTTCATGAATGAATGTCTTTATGTGTTGATGATATGTTGTAGATGTATGTTATATGTGAATTTGCAGGGATAGATAGATTTTCCTATTTGAGATTTCTTTGATTCTAGGTTTGGATTCTTTGTGGTTTCATGCAAGAGTGCATGACAGAGTACCGTGGTCTCTGAAAACTAGTGCAGGAGTGCACTTCTGAATTCTGTGGAATTTCAGACAAAGACGTGCTTGGAGGTCGCACTAGTTAAAGTCATTGACTCAAGGAGGAAGCCTCAAGGTTGTTGAACACCTTGAAGGTGAAATTGTGCATTTGGAGAGCACAGAGAGGAGAAGCATAATTGTTGACAATTTTTTAAAGGCTCTTCTAGGAGGGCATTACGTATATGCACAGAATGCATTGAGGAGAACTCTATTTTGAGTTCAATGAGAACATAGAGTCACTGAGGATTTTGGAGGACTTTGCCAGGTGGATATTGAGTTGGTTCAAGTGTGCACAGAAGGAACTCTTGTTTGAGTTCAAAGAGAAGAGAAGTGTCACAGGAAGAGACACTCACAAGGTTACTGAACACCCTGCAGGCTCAACAAAGCTTGCTTGAGCAGGAAGTTGCCAGAGGGAACTTACATCCCTTCAAGGAGAGAAAGGGACAGAAACACTTTGAGGTTAGAGCCACAGATAAGCTCAAAAGAGATAGCAATATTTGATGCAAAGGTTTTGCAAGAGGTTGTAGAGTTTGAAGGAACTTTTGAGGTTCAGAGAAATAAATCTCAGAAGGAGGAACGCTTCTTAGAATACAGGTGGGAGCCAAGGTTACAGGCTTCACAGTAGAGACAAAGGCCGAGGCCTTTTGGAGCGAGAAATATTCCAAGGGAAAGGAATAAGGGCATGCTCAAGGTAGAGCACAACTTCTGTTAGATCAGCTAGAGAGGCAAGATCTGGGTCGTTGAAGTCTACGTCCAGACGCACGTAGGAAAGTGCACAAGGAAGAGAACCAGATATGGGACGTCAGATCTAGTGCAAAGGGTTGATAGCCTTTGGATCTGGAAGAAGGTGTGTGAGGTTTAAACCTCGTAACAACATAAGGGAGAGGACTTGTCAAGTCCCGAAAGCATTGGGAGCATCCATCTCAGAGGACATGTGTCAAGATATCCACATTTTGGGGATTTGGACACTAGGAGATAGAGAGTGAAGAGTCTCCCAAAATCGCGAAAGGAGAATTCGAAAAAGGACCAGGACCATTTCGGGGGAAGGCCGAAAATATTTTGAGCCATCGATCTAGTTAGATTGTGGTCATTGGTTCAAGAAGGATCTCAACTGTTGATCTCTTAGCAGAGAGATTTCGACATTTTGTGGACTAGGATTCGAAAGGGAAAGGAGGAACGCTTGCATCGCGATTCCTCGAATCACAAAAATCGGTAGTGCTTTGATGTTAAGTGCATGGTCACAGAGTGGTGGTCACATGGACAAAGGCTAAGGGAGGATCCAGAGCCATTAAGCCCTTTTTGACATTTCGGCAACCGGGAGTTCAAGAGTGAAGGAGTCATGAGACAGGGAGTCATGACTCATGATATCGCGAAACCCCAAAATCATTCGGAGGAATAGAACCAGGTCACAGGATCTGATCGTATGAAAAGTGACTTAAGAGAGGAGATAAGGAGCCATTAGACCCTTTCAGGGTTCGACATTTCGACAATTCTAAGGACAAGGAGTCGGGGCACTTTGCGTAGAAAACCCCGAAGTTGCGAAACACGACAAGTCTTTGGAGTAGGGCTGTGGTCACAGAGGAAGTAGTCACATGGACTGAGATTTGGTCAGGGTATAATTGTCGTTGAGCCCATTTCGACATTTCAGCATTTTGACATTCGGGGATTGAAGAGTCAGAGACTCGACATCAGGATTCGCGAAGTCACGAAATGCGAAAAGCATCTCTTGGCTTGGCCGAAGGTCATATCTGGGTCAAGTGTCATGGATTCTTGGGTCGGCAAAAATACCAAAAGAACATAATTTGTTGGATCAAGGGAGGCTCACTGTTGTCGATCTCGTCAAAGGCAAGATTTTGGAATTTGGGGAATCATAGGGGAAGAGGAACGACTGTTGGTTGTTCGCTCAAAAGTCTCGAAAAGCCTAAATTAGTGGGAAACAAGTGGCATGTACTCGTCACATTGGAGAAGTCAAATTTCGTTGACATTTTGGGTTTCGGAGGTTGAAGAGTTGAGGGAACTTACATCAGGATTTGCGAAGTCGCGAAATCTGAAATTTCCATTTTGAAAAAGTCTCGATCATATTTGTTGGTCAGGAGTGAAGGTATGAGTTAGTGGGAGCTAGGCTCTATTTCGAGGTTCGGTGATTCGAAGGACAAGGATCCTGGGAGAGCTCACATGTAGGAGTCCCGAAACCCCGAAACATGAAAGTTGTGTTGTTTACGCCTTGGGTCATAGCTCGAGGTCACCAGATAAGAAGTGGCTAGTTGGAAAGGAATCAACGCTGAGGTGTGTGTTGGCTCAAAACAGAGAAGAGTGTTGAAAAGGGGGCGCGTGTGTATATTTTCTCAAGAACTGTGCCAGAGGACAAAGGGACCTGTGGATTCATTCAAAGGGTTCCAGCAGGAATCCGAAGAGCCATTTCGGCTCAGAAGAAGATCAATCCAGAGACCGGGAGGTCGCAAAACCTTGCTGGGGGGGGGAATCTACATCACCATTTCTATGTTATTTATACTTTCATCCTCTAGGTCACTTAACCCATTTCTAGGTCACTTAACCTATTTCCCTTATTTTAGGGTTAACCACTTTCCATAAATAAACAATTCTCTAATACGTTATCATTTAAATATTCCTTCTTGATTTTGTCACTTCTCTTTATTATTTAAATAATCCACCTTGACTTTGTCACTTTAATTTATCATTTAAATAATATTAACCCATTTCTAGGTCACTTAACCTATTTTCCTTATTTTAGGGTTAACAACTTTCCATAAATAGAAATTTCTCCAATACTTTATCATTTAAATATTCCTTCTTGATTTTGTCACCTTACTTTATCATTTCTTGATTTTGTCACTTCTCTTTATTATTTAAATAATCCACCTTGACTTTGTCACTTTACTTTA
>ML780536.1:2890052-2926588 GCA_009831015.1 Picea engelmannii | reverse complement strand
TCACCAACACTTTCCTTGATCTTCATCTCATTATTCCACATACAAGCATGGGTCCTCCAACCATTCTTCTAGGATAACTCAATCCACAAAGTGTCTTCCTGTGAGGGATTTCACCATAAGGGAACCACTTTGGAGTTCATCCATTTGTGCACCTTATCAATCATGATAATACAATAACGAGAGCATTGTTCCTCCAACCATTCTTCTAGGATAACTCAATCCGCAAAGCATCTTCCCATGAGGGCTTTCACCATAATGGGACCACTTTGGAGTCCATCCATTTTTGCACCTTATCAATCATGATAAGATAATAATGAGTCATCTTTACATTTTTCCAACAGTGCATCATATACCAATGAAACCACATCGATCCATGTTCATCATGTATCAATGACAACTCATTGATCCATCTTCATCATATCAATGAAAACTAATTGATCCATCTTCATCTATGCATTCTCATCAAGGAAAATACATATTACATTACATCAATCATCAATCAATCAATCCTTTGGCATAAATCAATCACTTGACATTAATCAATGACATCAATCAATCAAATAATCGGCATGAATGACAACATGATCCAACAACACTCAGGGTGTATTCTGCTTCTGTATAAACACCTTTGGTATTAAGCCCCATATTCAAGAATCCAATCATATAAACGTTGGAGTAGGATTATGATTGCTTATGTATTAGGTATGAGGATTAATTCAATCCCTTTTCACTAGTTATTAAAAACATAAATAAGTTTGCAGTCCTAAATTTAGACAAAGATTCATCATGTCCACCATTTTATGCATAGAGTAGAACATAGAACAATTCAGAGAGAATGAGCTAAGGATCGATCCTTAAATTTGATCAATAGTTGGTAATTAAACATGTCATAGTCTGAGAATGAAAGAAGACTTTTTAATATGATTGTAATGAAGGTTGTGAAGACAATAGAATCTTATGAATCCTAATAATTTGTACTAAATACAAATTGGATGATTGAAGGTCACCAAAAGAGGGATAACGAGTATTGAATTGGAAGATCCTTGAAAAACCTCTTAGAAGATTTTTTGAGCAGTAATTATGAAGCTACCATATTTGTGGGTAGACCTAGGATAGGTCATCAGCTCTTCAAAAAAATCCATCCACTCCAAAATATTTGTTGGTAAACATATATTGCACAAATATCCCTTCTAAATTATGGAAAAAGAATAAAATAATGAAAAGGGTTTTCATTTATAAATGCATACATTTATAAAAATTGAAATTCCCACTCATTTTTTCATTGTAGATTTCAATACATTGATGATAAATGTGTGCACTTTTTTGAATTTTTGTATCTTAATTTCATGGTGCACTATACAGTCTATAGCGCACTGATGAAGTGTTTACATAAAAACGCATTGAAAAACAATTTAATCTACAAAATACAAATGAAAACATCCACATTTATATTTTGTTGAGCTAATAATGACTAAAACACCCACTCATTTTGTCGTTGTTTATTTCAGTGTGTTGATGATAAACTCATGCATTTTTTTTGGAACTTACTTAAGCATTCTTCTATACATTTTATAGCATCGGTGTGATGTTTAAGTAAAAACACACTGACAAACAATTTAATTCACAAAATGCAAATGCAAACATCTGCATTTAAATTTTGCAGAGGCAATAACAAAGGTCACTCTTTAATGCCTCTCATGATTTAGCACAATGATGTGTTTTATAATGTCATAATATAATTAGGTACACCGTTAACTTTTAAAAGTGATTCAAAGTTTTTTTTGAATTTAGATTGCTCTATCCTTCCCAAGATAATGGTTTTGGCTCAAATGTAGGAATAAAAATTATAATATCAAATGGCCAATTCTTCAGATTCCATCTCATTCCATGTCATCACAATTGCTTCAAGTTCTCCCATGCCAATTGTAGTGAGCCTATAATTCATTATAATTCATTTATCTCACTAAAATTATGTTATGTATGCACGTGCAATTGAATAATTGTTCATTGAATTTTGGAGGATCATGATTCAGGATCAAGTTTGTATGTGAAAAATATTAGAGTAGTCCCAAAATGCTGCAAGTTCTTATCAGGATAACGATATCGCTGACATATATTTGAAAAAAATGGACAACTTCTTTACCCTATAGATTGTAACATGCCATCTTCCAACAACCATCCTATGTCAATTGTATTATACCATGAATTGGATCTCTTTTATGAAACCCCTTGGGGCATAAGAAAAATATGATAAGAGTAATTGTATTTTTGGACTTTCAATCAAACTAATGCAAATGTATTGCTTAATTCAATATTTGTTTTATAAAATGGTTGGATGCATGTTTATTATTGGGAAAAAAATCCCCATGCTTCTAATAAATGTTTAGTATAGTGTTTGAATATATTAAATGCATTGTGTTACTGATTTTATCGATGTAATGTGTTATCACTAAAATTTTGTCCGCAAATGGTTACAGGAATCCAGCAGCTTCAAACAATTATGAGGTCACCCATGGACCAAAATTACCAAAAAAGCATTTCAAAAAGGTCCAAAACTATACAATGAGTGATAAAATTAAGGTGCACTGTGACTACACAGGGCACATGCGTACATGCGCAAAACAGAAATGCACGAAAAATGCACATGCGCACGATGCACAACTGTGGTCGCTAAAAGCTGTGCACAACTAAGAATGGCACATTTATGAGATTGGTCGGCCTCCCAACCACTTCTGTTTCAGCTTCCAAGTTGATTTGACATCCAAATCTTGGCTGGATCCAACTGGGTGGATGGTCAAAGACCTGAAAAATGCCCTAAACCGCCCCTTTTCACACTAAAATCCGGTTGCAAAATACCTCAAAGTGATTCTATAAAACAAGGCCATGGGTGCACTACATTTTCAAGGAATTCATTTGCAAGGTTATGTTTCTGCTATTCTCTTGGAGAATGCTCTTTTCTCATCAAGAGTATACTAGCATCATTACATTGGGCAATCCATCTCACCTCTTGAGTGGATTAGCTTGGGATTCTTTCACCATTTCTTTCAAAGTTGTAAGAAGAGCTTAGTTGTGGGGGTCCAAGAGCCCTCCATTAGAGGAAGAAGGGACCCAAAGTTCTCTTTCTTCTTGGTGTTTTATTTCACTAATATAATCCTTTCCATTAGTGACATGAGTCTTATTGGTTTTTTGTTCTTATGTCCTTATGCTCAATAGTTCAGTTGTTCTTTTATTTCTTAGTTTAATTCTTAGTTTGTTCTTTTATGTTTCTTTCTCTTATACTTTCCTTTATTGTTGTCTTGCTTAGCTAACTCAGCTAAGCTTGTAAGCACCTCTGTTTTTCTCATTGAGGTGACAAAAGAGGCGCAACAGATTGGCGACTCCACTGGGGAAAGGTATCAATTTCCTACCCCATTTGGGTTTTTCTAGCTCTTCTTTTGCTTTATTTAAGTTGCAGGTACCTTAACCAGCCCAAGCCGACCTGCAAAAAATCCAATTCAAAGCTGAATTGAGATAATTCCATCTGAAATTTTCTTCACGGTCGTGTGTCGATTGTGCGTGGGTTTATTGGCCCACAGTCGCGCATCATGTGCATGTGCGCCAAAACCACTGTGTTGTTATGCGCACTTGTGCCCAAAAGTCTGTTTCAATTTGTGCACAGGCACTCAATGCACCTGTTTCTACTTTGAGACCCATGCACTTGTTCAGAAAAATACACATTGTAATTTTTTTTGTGATTTGGGGAAGGCCCCTAGCCTTCTTAAAAATGATTTCATGCATGTTGTAATATGCACCACACTTAGTTTCCTCTCCATATAAAGGGATTAGTCAAAACACATAGGCACTAAGGGGGTTTAAAATCATTATTTCCTCTTTTGCTTTCATTTTTCCACATGGATGGCTTGCTTTGACTAAAAGTATAAGTTGGAATCATTTGTAATCACATAAAACTTGCACTGGGACCAGAAGTTGGATAACAATCATTTAGTATGCTCTTCTCTCGTTCTTCAAAGAGACCTCGAGAATCAGAAAAAGGTTGTAGGACAATTTCATCTCCCTTAAAAAGACTAAAACCTTTAGGAGAGGACAAAAACCCCCTCGGGACTCCTCTTAGTTTATTTTTCAAACACATCTCAAGATTGTAATGGGCCCATACATGCCCACATGCTACAAAGATAGGATAGTGTTGAAATTTACTTTCTTAGATTAAATCACTAGGGAAGTTTAAAGGTTTTGTAACGGGCCCATACATGCCCACATGATCACAATCTAGGATAGTTTTAAATCTTTCTTAGATGAAATCAAAATAGGGAGTTAAAGGAATGGTAAAGGACCCACATGTCCACATGCTAGCTTCCTAGGGACTTTTGAATTATGCAAGGTTGTACCAAAGGCATTTAGTTAATTAGGTAATAAACACTTGTAAGGACCAAGAAAAGTACACATGCAACAAGGTGACACCTAATTCATTAAAACATTGGCACACTTTCACTCATTCACACACAAAAGTGACTTATCACTCACATAGTTTTCATCTCGAAACGTGGAGGTCAAAGTAAGTTTCCTCCAAAGGGATTCTGAAACACCCCACCCTTTTCTTGATGAAACTATCCAATCCCATTTAAAATTCAATGAGATTGGCTCACACCCCCAATCTCTCAAACAAACCACATCTAAATTTTTTCCAAAATCTCACTAAGTTTTCCTCCACAGGAGGTGCCAAATTTTTTTTTTTAGTCTAGGTATAATTTCAGGGATAGGCATCCAAATAACTCCCCGTTATGTGGTTCTCACATTGTCAAAACAATAGAAGTTGTCAAATAGGGAACTGTAAATCCTCCAAGTCAAGTGTTCCTAACACCATAAGGCAGGGAGATACCCGTGAAGGGTTGAAGGTCGAGGTCAGGTTGTTCTGTGCATCCCCCCTTGAGGCACCCACCTCTTGGATGGGATCGAGCCTGTGACCCATTTCTTAGGCCAAAAATCTAAATGTTTCACTTTGACCGAGGTACCTAGTGACCAAATTTTAGGACATCTAGTCAAGTGGCAATTATGGGCTACAATTTCACCTTGATCATATTTTGTGTGGCTATTGGGAAATATCGCCAGCTCTTTCGGGATATGCCCCATTTACCCCTCATTATAACTGATTACTTCATCCTTCACTAGTTTCTCTTTCAGTGACTTCAGACCCCACTGTTGAGTACTATTGGAAGGTCCAGTGCTATTTGAGAGGAAGGACGTTATCTGTTAGGACACGAGCATTTGTTTTCTTTGATCCCACACACGGACAAAACCCACTTATACACATATATGCTTCTTTTTCAAAACACTTTATGTATGATGCACTTTTGATTACATTTGATTTAGATATATATCGTGTAAAGTTCAAAAATTGAAACAAAGGCTCTTTTTTATTTTTTACTCTCATGACAATTCACACACATACACTCAGCTAGTCGAACATCATAGGGGACCCACATAACCCCCATCGTTCTAGATGCTTGCTAAACCTCCCTCCTATTCTAGGGGGAGTTACTAGTCTTGCCAACTCATTGGCCCACCTTCTCACACTCTTGTGAGTGCCACTATCTTAGTATCAACTTTGCATGGTTCCACCTTACTTGGGTTCAATTCCCAGGGTCCACATTCCACTCACTCTCCTTTACATGGAAGCAGGGGGCCAACTTCCTCTCATGGGGGAAGTACAAACCCACCTAGTCCCCTTCAAGGGTTAGGTTCACAAACCACTCACACCATGGCTGGAACTAATCCTCCACCACCACTATAGATGCCATATTTGGCCTCTCTTAACATACCATATCTAATAAAAATCACAAATGATCTTATATTGCATGACCTCACATGGCCTGCAATGCCTACCAAACTACCTTCAAACATTCCCAAGTTTGAAGGAAAGGCAGGGGATGACCCTGCCAACCATGTCATGAATTTCCACTTATGGTGCTCTTCCAACAACATTATGGATGATTCCATCTGACTACAATTATTTCAACGCACACTCACTAGCCCATTAGCCAAATGGTATGTAGACAAAAAATTGGGGTCCCATGTGACGTTCAAGTCCTTGGCCAAAGCATTTTTGACCTTCTTCCAATTACCAATCTGCCATGACAATGGTATTGAACTACTCTCTAATTTCAAAAAAATCTCAGCCACCCATATCGCTGATCACATTCATGAATGGTGTCGACGACGTAGTTTGTGCAAAGCCAAAACCACCAAACAACAGTGCCTTGAATGGTTTCTCAGATCACTTGTCTCTCTCCTCGGTAAAGGTGTAGCTTCAACCTTCCCTCAATCAGAAGAAGAAGCCATCAATAAGGCTCAATAATACAACCTCATCTATTCACAATCAAGGTAATTGTACATAGTACTTCCTGACCTCCCAAAACCCGTGCCATTCGGCCAAGACAAACCCAGGATGTCTCACTTAGTAGATGGATTGATTGGTAATACCACGTGCCATAGTCCACAACCCCAACAACCACCGATGTATGGCACGCCTCAATATCCGTCGGCATATGGGGAAACCTCTTATTACCCTCCACCCCCTTATCAAAAACCATACCCTATTGCTCTTCCTCCACCCATAAGTGGGCCACCGTTGGCACCCACAGTACACCCACCTATCTAAACAAGTTCTGGTACTCCCTCTACCTCAACTTATACTCTAATTACTAGCGAAAGCACCATGCCTTCCTATGTAACTTACGGATGATTACCCCCATAGAATCCGTAATTCCCATTTCCTAGTCCTCCACCACCCATGGCCCCACCAAAAGGACACCCTCATGCTGGGGTGAATTTTGTTCAACCCTCTCCCATTCAGCAATATCAAAATTTTGAATAGATGAATACGGAAAATCCGACCCATCTGTCGAATAATGCCAAAAAGAAAGGAAAAAACAGGAACAATAGCAACCTAGGTCAAGGTGGGAATCACCCCCAATAGAACCAACTTACTGGGGGCAACCAGAATCAAGGGAATCATAACCCCCTAGGGGCCAATAACAACCGACATCAAGGGATAAATAACAATAATATTAGAACCACCTTCCCTTGTGTCCTTTGCGGTGAGTTTGGTCATTATACTCATCATTTCCCCCAAATCGTTGATTTTAAATGGATGAAATACTTAGGAAGTGTACCACATCCTCCAGCACCACCTGCCCCTCAGGGCCCCACAACAATACGTGCAACAACCACCCCCAACCGTGCGACAAAACCCCATTCCACACTAGGGAGTGATGAACACCCAACAGGATATGTAGCCTACCCCACCATAGTTGGGATAATATCTCAATCCAAACAATCCCGTAGTTCATACTATCCTCCTCACCAGTGAGGAAGAAATCCTTTTGAAAACACATAGTTGTCAATACCATGCACCCACTGAGTCTCCTCCCATTCCCCAAAAAACAATCCCAGCACCAACGAGACCCCCATTTGTGATTCCTCGCCCTAAAATAGAAACACCTCTTCGCATTTCTCGCATCCCATTACGCAGGAATGTCCACAACCCACAGGCTAGGGCGGCTCATAATTATAGTTTGGTCAATGCCTTAGCACAATCCTCGACTTCCATGTCAGTCTTAGAAGTCCTTCAAACTTGTCCCACTTAGTGGAAATCATTACTTTCCACCTTGGGGGAAGTTGACCCCGCAGATACTCAACTCATCACATTTGATATCGACAGCGGAGAACCTCACCTTCCCGCTCTAATCGCTTTTCAAATCCTAGTGAAAATTCAGAACATTACAATTCATCAGTGCATCATCGATGAAGGCACATCCACCTGCATTATGTCCAATTTTGTATGGCAGAAACTTGGTTCCCCCAAAATCATACCATCTTCCATTACCTTAAGATCTTATGATGGATGACCATCTTCTCCTAAAGGGCTCTTCCAAAATGTCCCTGTAGAACTCAGGGGCAAGACCATTCTCATCGACATTAAAGTTATCGATGCCCCACTAGATTATAATATCTTGTTCGGTCATAGCTACTTGTACGCTATGAAGGCAGTTGCCTCTTCCGTCTTTCGAACCATGATGTTCCCCCATAACGGGAAGATCATTACCATTGACCAAGTTTCACATTATGAGCCTAACCCTTCTGCCAACATCGATAACATTCTCCCTCTCATCCACACTAATCATGAAGCATACCCACTCATTGAAATGGGTCCCAGGATTTTCAAAGACCCATCATTATTAGGAACTTACCATGGTGCACCATCGCTCCTTCATCCTTCCAATCAGGTATGCGTCATACCATCCAAAGGAACTGACATGGAGGATACCCTTCTTCTCAGGGAGGCTTCTATCATATCTGATGTCCCACTAGTCGCAGAGCTCCTCCCTCATGATCCTTCTGCAAACTCGTCAACTCCATCAGTTCATGATTTCACCTCTCCCCAAGGCCATATCCCAGTTTGGGAGACAATTCCCCAAGCTATTACTCAAATCCCCTTCTTTTACCCTCCACCAGGCGTACAATATTTCCAAGTAGCCGCAACACTTACTCTCCCTAATATGGTGTTGGAAATTCTAGTTTGGTATTTACATCCACCAAAGATGGTTCCTCAACCATCCCTTCCCCCTCAAATGGAAGGAATTCCAATGACGATTCCCATACTCACTCCCACCATACCCTCTACACCCCCACTCATTAACCTCCCTGCCACAACTGGGGGTAGGTGAAATAAGAAGGATTCCACAGCTCCACTCCCCCCATGCGTCCAACCTCCTTGCGTGCTATGTGAGAAATATGGACACCCAACCAACAATTTCCCATATCTACCCGAGTTACGTAACCTAATTCCACTCAATCAAACACCATCACCGCTCGCCACTATATAAAGTATTACTGTTACCTCCCCGAACTCAAGTAGAAAAGGGCTGCGAACCAAATTCGTTTGTGCTATATATTCAGAATATGGCCATTATACACACCATTGATGGCCATTATACACACCATTGCCCAGCACTACCTCACTTTCGACAAACATTAGTTGCAGTACACCAAAGATTCCAGAACGAACCCAATCCAACTACATCATCCCTACCAAACATCACTGACATCCATTAAGTCACGACTTCAGTCAATGAACGTATGAGATTCCCTTGCTCTCTATGTGAATCCTTAGATAATTTTACATACCAATGTCCTATGATCATTGAATACGGGCAATGCCAATCGATCCTGATTCAAACACCTGTGCCCCCTACAGAATCAATGGTTGACCTTATCTCATCACTAGAGATTCTTAATATGATTTCTTTTGAACCAGAGGCACTCCCTATTCCTCCGTGGTTCTTGGATGACTTATCTGAGGATTTACCCCCAAACCCCCCCAATTTTCCCATTCATTTACCTACGTAAATTTTACATCCAACTACCATTGGCACTCCTCAGTACCTCAATATTTGGTTTATTTCGAGCAAACCATTGAAATCTCATTGTGTCATTTCCCCTGCTTCTTCATCACTAGAGGGAAACCACCTGGTGGCAGCCACCGATATCACTCTTTACGATCCCTTGTATTCCTGACAATTCTATTGTGATAAGGACATACTCGAAGAATTAAACACCCTCAACCACCCATGGGATACACTACACCACAGAGCGCTCTTCTTTCCACAGGAAGCCTTCATGTCTCCTAACCAACACCCCATATATGTAGTCGAAACCAAGGATTTTATCCCATCAGGGCATATTGACTGGTTCAACAACCCCATTACTTCCCCTGATGCTTTTGAAGAAGGCAACATGGCCAACATTTCCCCAACCATCAAAATCGATATTTCCATAAAAAATGGAGTCATCGAGGAAATCACCATTGGCGCCACATGCACTCCTCAATAAATCACTGCCTATAAAGCCCTCTTCCAAGAATATCGAGATATTTTTGTCTGGTCATACACATAAATTCCTGGCCTTGATCCCTCTATTGTTGAACATCTCATCGACACCTAGCCTAATATTACATCGGTTCGTCAAAAACAAAAACTGCTACACCCATCCAAATTTGCGGCTATCAAAGCCAAGATTGACAAATTACACACAGTTGGGTTCATCTACCCCATTGCCAATACCTCATGGGTTTCCAACCCTATACCCATTAACAAAAAATAGGGCACTATCCGTGTCTGCATGGACTTTCACGATCTCAATCACACATGTCCCAAAGAAAACTTTCCATTGCCTTTCATCGATCAAATTATCAACGATTGCGCAGGCCACGAGGCTCTGTCCTTCATGGACGGTTTCTCTGGTTATAATCAAATCCAAATCCACCCAGCTAATTAATACAAAACTGCATTCACCACCCCTTGGGGTACTTTTTCATATCGTGTCATGCCTTTTGGCCTAAAGAATGCTAGTGCAACTTTCCAACGGGATATGACATACATTTTTCATGATCTAGCTCATATCATTCTCGCATACTTGGACAACCTCACAAATCATTCCAAAAAATTCACCCAACATCTTGATGATTTACCGATCATCTTCCAATGGTGTCGTCAGTACAACATCCACTTGAACCCCCTCAAGTGTGTGTTATGTGTCACTATTGGGCACCTCCTTGGATTCATCATTTCCCAAAGCAGTATGACCGTGGACCCCCTCAAAGTCCAGGCCATCACATAAATTCCACCCCCCAGGAATTTACGTCAACTCCAGAGCCTACAAGGAAAAGCTAACTTTTTACGGTGATTTGTCCTAGACTACGCCACTCAAGCACACAGTTTCCTTCGCTTACTACGCCATGACATCCCATTTCACTAGGATGAACGTGCCCAAAAAGGGTTCGACGATCTTAAAATGGCACTCTCCAATGCCCCTTTAATTAGTTCACATGACTATAATCGAGACTATATCCTCTACATCTCAGCATCAACTGTCTCAATAGCAGAAGTTCTTGCTCAAATGGATGACGACGATTGTGAGCATGTCATTTACTATATTAGTAAAAACCTCTTAGGGCCACCCTTGAAGTATAATCACGAAGAGAAACTAGCCCTTGCATTCGTCCTCACAGTCTAGAAACTACACCATTACATTTTACTTCGCATGACTAAAGTCATAGCAGATTCCAACCCTATGCAATACTTGCTTAGTCGTCGGTAAATTAATGGAAAATTTTCCTGATGGATCGTTATTCTTCAGGAGTACGATCTTGAATTTTCAACACCCAAGAGCAAGAAATCTCTCGTCCTCGCTGAACTTGTCATGGCCTTCCCCTCTGATACTACCAGTGCCCCCGTCATACCGACTTCCCCGATGAACATCTCTTTTATATCACTTCGGATGATCCTTGGTATGGTGACCTCCTCGTCTACCTCCAAACCCAAAAGTTCAGTAACCACCTCTCACGAGATGATCACCGTCATATTCACCACCAGGGCCCCCACTATCTCCTCATTGGAGATATCTTATATCAGCGAGGGGTCGACACCATAATCCATTAATGCTTGACCATTGAAGAGGCCTATAGAGTCTTGAACGACTGCCATAGCAGCGCGTGTGGGGGGCATCTTTCAGGGATGTCCACTGCTTAGAAAATCATTTGAGAAGGTTACTTTTGGCCTACATTGTTTCACGATTGCATTCACGCTGTGAAGCGATGCAATAAATGTTAGCTTTACGCCAACAAAGAACGAGCACCACCTGCTCTTCTCCACCCAGTCATTATTGTATGCCCCTTTTGTAAATGGGGCATCGACTTCATGAATTGTAACCCCCCATCCAACAATGGACACAAATACATTGTTGTCGCAGTCGATTACTTCACAAAATGGGCTGAAGCCATGCCTACCTTCAACAACACTGCTGACACTGTAGTACGTTTTTTCTTTAATCACGTCATATCCCACTTTGGAGTACCACTCCAACTAGTCTTTGATCACGGGAAACATTTCGAGAATGAGATTTTCACTGAAATCTCATCACGGTTGGTATTCTCCCAAAAGTTTGCCTCCCCATATTACCCTCAGTCTAATGGATAGGTAGGAGTAGTTAACAAGGTCCTCAATATCATGTTGCAGTGCACGGTTAACAAACATAAGACCAATTGGTAGCATATGTTATTTTCCATGCTATGGGATTATTGTATGACCATGAAAACAACCACTGGTTTCACACCATTTCATCTAGTCCATGGGGTTGAGGCCACTCTTCCTATCGAGTGTGAAATTCCCACCTTACGCACCACAATTGAGATATTACCCGACATTTCTCCAATGGAGCAGCGTTTTCTAAACTTAGAGTCCCTGGATGAAGATCGTCGATCTTCATTACAGAGCAATGAGGTAGCCAAAAAATTGTCAAAGGCCACCTTTGATTGCCATGTCAACCTTCGCTCATTTCATGAAGGCGACCTCATCCTTGCTTACGATATCGCTCATGATACCCTCGGTCATGGAAAATTCGAGTCAATGTGGCATGGCCCCCACATTATCCAAAATTGCATCACCAAAGGCACATACATCCTAGCTTCCCCCGAAGGCCTCTCTCTCAAAGAACCCATCAATGGGCTATACTTAAATAAATTTTACACCTAAGCGTATCCATGTTACATTAGGTTATTTCTTTTTATAGTGTTTTTAATCTTTTTTCCATACCTCTCATCTAAACTATCATTTGTGTTATTGACATATGCTTCCTCCATCGGCCTACCACATTGGTTATGTCGATGGTGCCAGCCATTGGACACAAAATATTTGTTCGGCAGCTTAGGCCCTCTATACCCCCTCACATGAACTACTCCACTCTAGTGGCATATGTTTGGGTTCAGTAACCAACAACCAAACCGAGTACACTATCGTCATTGGCCTCCTCACTGATGCTAGCGATCATCATATTCGCTACCTTAGCGTCTTACTTGACTCCCAACTAGTCATCCTTCAGCTCAACAATGTGTACCGTGTCCGCGATCCTTGCCTTTTTTGCAAATACCTGCAAGTTAGAATTTTATCTCGACATTTTGATTTCATTTCCTTTACACATATTCCAAGACAATTTAATCAAATTACAGATAACCTAGCTAACATTATACTCGATTGGCATATATCACATCAAGATAACTTTACACACACATAAACCATCAAGAGCCTTTCACAACATATATAGATTAGACATCATAAATAACATTAAAAAAGACACATGTGAACATCACAAAGACCCAAAAATGTATACTCATATATATATATATATATATAAATCGGTCAATAGTTCCATCAAAATGTTTACATACACATAAAATACATTATATACAAAATCTGCAGGCCAATGAAGCACCTCAGTACAAAATCGATGTCACTACACCAAAATGGGCTCATCAACCTATATACGATATACAAAAAATACACAGAAAGACACTCAAGGTGCCTCTAGAGAACCACCTCCTATGCCTCCCTCAGGCGGCAGTGCCCCTCCCTTAGGAGGTGGTGCCCCACCCATTATTGGTCCCTTCGGACTTGGAGGTAACCGCCCGATCATCGCAACACCTGCTACTGCTGCTCGACGAACAATGGACCGCCGCATCAATGACACTCCCACACACTGCTCCAGGACACCCTTGTCCTGAATGTGCAACCACATGCCTTCAGGCACTCCCTGTAGCATCGCCTCCAAGTGACATTGAATATCCTGAAAATCTCCCCCAGCCTCCATCGGAGAAGCATGCGATGGCACGGCACCAGGGTCATCAAAACGACGTCTCCTAGCTGCTCTCTCGTCATTGACTAGTATCACCTCAACTTCCTCGCACCGACGTCTCTCTCCTACCCATGGCTCTCCCCACGGCGGTCTCACTAGCTTCTGACGAGCCAACGCTCTCATCAACTCAACCTCACGCCTGCGAGGTCCCACATCTTCACATACAAACAACCAAATGATAGTATTAGAATCTATACATAATACACATGTCATACTATCTCAAAAATCAACATATCAAAATAAAAAACATACCTCAGTGGTAGAACACCTCCCTTGGACGTAACACCATATCCAGATCACCCCGAAAATCAACCCCATAGTATGGATACTGTAGTATGATCTGTGACATCTGCCACCACACTTGTGCAACCTCGGCCGTGAAAAAATGGCCACCCTCACCACCACTGTGGAGAATCAAAATCGTCGACCACCACCTCAGTCATGGCTCTTGTGCACCACGTGTGCCTAATAAAACCCTAGGGCGCAACATCGACACCCTCTCCAAAAACCAGGCCACCAAGATGGACCCAAACGCAAAGGCCCCTGAGTCCGTAGTCCGATACCGGTCAAGATGCCCTACCATCTTGGCATGTAGCATCAAGCCCCAGGCAAAATGCTCTCTTGCCAGTGCCCTCCCCATAATCCTCAGCTGACCACCACTGATCCGCTGAGTCGTGAGGGACCCATATACCCTCACAATCATCGCTGCTACACAACGATGAACTAAAGCATCCATAGCCCTGATACTCACTATGGAGCTTGACATGAAGTGCTCCCTCAAACAATACCTCCGGCCCAAGGTAGCTAATTGCACGTCCCCAGGTAACATAGGCTTCACCGGTAGGGGCATTCCCCGAAAAGGGAGCCTAGTCAGAAAGTACACATCCTCCGCCACAGTAAAGGCTAGCTGCTCTCCCCACACCATAAAATAATGCAGATCCGGACTCCACATCCAGATCAAAAACTGAAGAAGGTACTCCTGCACCCGTATCAAAGGGCACTCGAAGAACTTTAGTAGCCCACAGGCTGCCAAAGTGGCACGAACCCCTGGCTCCTCAATAGTCACAACCTCCCTCAGTTGTGACTAGTCCCACTCTCACCAGTGGACCGACATCGTCCCAATGATCACATGCAACCACATAATACAGTCCTAGATCATCCATCTCGGACATAAAACACATGAAAATCTCCAAGCAAGATGATTTTTTTCACCCGTCAGCCTTGCCTCCAAGGCGCGGCTATTTAAACCCACAGGTGCACACACATGCGTGCATGTTCACCCCATAGGCACACACACATGTGTGCCTGTTCATCGCATAGGCATGCATGATTACGTGCCTATATTCCATATAGCAACACCTCCATGTGCTCTTGTCACGAACACAGGCGCGCATCACAGCGTGCTTGTCCACTGCATAACCATGCACCCATGCGTCGTTGTGTAGCAAATAGGCGCGCATACCATGCGCACCTTTTCCCCCCCCTTAGGGCGCACCCATGCGTGGATATTCGAAAATTAGGCACGCGCCCATGCGCGCATATTTCTGGATCGCCTGTGCACTGGGGATCCCACACCCACAAAACCCCCTGTATGACCCTACATATAGGCCCTACCCACAAATAGGAAACCTAATTCTATGTAGGACGATAAGACCACTAACCTGAAGCTCGTTGGTCTTGAATCAGCTGCCTCATTCTCCTAGAATCTCCAAATCTCCTATGAATATCTCTTGTCCAATCACTCTGACAGTAGGTACAAATGAGGTGGCAATGTGAGCCCTACAACTATATATAGGCCTTTCCGCCAAACATCCAAACACCATTCCAGGAGCTCCGGTTGTCAGTTTTTTGATCTGTCATCAGCCACAGGATCAACATCCTATCATCTACATCAAGACATTCCCTGGGCCATTTTTTATCCTTATCCCCCAAGGCACCATTTTTTTCATACCCCATCCAAGTACACGTGCTCATGTTCAAAATTATCAAATAAATGCTTGTATATTCGATTCTCTTGAGATATTGTTCAAGTCGGGTATTTGGTTTTCATGTGTGCAGGTACTTGGTCATCATACATCAGCGCAACCCCTTCATGTATATAATCAACACTGGCATGTAATCATTCCCTACATGACCCAACTTTAAATTTGTGAGTTGTGTTTAAATTCAAGATATTGGAATCGCATATAATATATACAATGAACCTACGATTTCTATGTTCCAAAAGCAAGACTTCGACGGCTACAATAGAATTCTCAATTTTTTATTTGCATATAACTTGAATACTCATACAATTTATAAAATTCAAGAGTTGTGATCACATTGACAATGTTCACAAAACATTTAGTATTCAGAATTTGATAAATGATCCTATAGAGATTATACAAATTCTAATTTACAAAATTACAATTGCTACAATAAAATTTTAGAACTAAAAATACTGGAACCGATGGTGATGACGAATTGAGGTATTCCTTCAATGACTTATTATCTTCTTCTCCGACTTTCTAATCAACCAACTTCATCTGTACCTCCCAGCCAACACTAGGGGTAATATTCTTCCCCCTTAGCCCCCCGAGCTGCAAATGAGTCGCACAGAATAAACCCAACACAATAGCTCTCAAGATTGCCTCGCAAGGAAGAGCTCCCACTCTTTCTCAATATTGATATCCCAACTCTCACAAGTAAAACAAAATCAACCAAAAATTTGACATCATAACATTACCAAGAATAAGTGAGATCTATTTCTATTCTACCACATTTGTTTTATAGAAAAATCCTCAATGACTCATGTCCTCATGCACAATTAATTATATTTTTAATTAATTTAATTAATTTAATTAATATTATTCACGCACACACTTGTCACACCCTGCCCAAGTTGCACAAGTAATTACCATTTTTATTTTATTTAAAAAATCAATTTCCCTCACATTCCCCAATTTGTTCCTATTTTCACTCTTAGTTGTCCCTTTGTTCCCCAAATTCTCATTTAATGAGTGTCTACTATCTATATCTTAGGCAGAGTTGGATTAAGAGTCTTCTTCTAGTTAGACTAGTGGTAGGTTGACTCAAGAATATATTCCATGTGTACTCATATTCTCTCATGTTATTATTTATTCTATTTCTAAAATTCCATTTTAATAATTCCATGCACACATGTGCATTTTTCCAACCTTTAAATTGCATTCCCCTTTTTCCTAGAGTTGATTATATTCTCAAATCTTTTAACTTATGTCACGATTCATTTAGTGCTTTAATTAAACTTATACTTATGCTTAGTCTTAGACTTAGGCTTAGAGTCTTGTTAGGATTTTTCAGTTTATAATTCACTAACTAATTAATTATTTTATTTTGACAATCTCTAACCATTTCAAAGTTTTCTAGGCCACCTAGATTTATTGGCTCAAGTTTTTTTTTTTAAATAGTTATGCAACGTTCCCTTCAAGATGCACCTCTATGCTCCAGGGATGCCACTCACCTATGACTAGTTTTGGAAGTTTGTCCAACCCTTGGAGTCAACACTCCACTAAAGGATTCTAAAGAATAAGGAATCTGCCTTATTGTGTGCCCCTTATAAATCTTTGTGTGTGACTGTCTCAGTCCACCCTCACAACATCGTGGACCTCTCAAAGAAGGTAATCATGAACCTACAATTTAGGCCATGGCGTGAGTGCTAGTAGGATTTGAAAGGGATGTTGTCGCACCTCTCCCTCAAATGTTTAGTTTATTTTCATGACCCCTTTAACTCTTATGTGAGTCACATTAGCAAGCATCGTCAATCCTACATCCACTAAGAAAAGTAATGTAAATAAACCATATACATAAATCATACCGAAATCAATCATATATCACATGTCCATAAAATCAAATACTCAATCTAAATACAATCCACTCCTTGACTCAATCTGAAGTCCAAGGAAGTCCATTGATGCCATCAACATCCATAACCTGTCATGTGTCCTACACACTCAGGAAAACTTATCAATAACATCTCCCAATACATATACATCAAAATAGTTATAAGTCACAATAAATCATCATCATCATATATAACCCATAATAAAAATAAAATCATAATATACTATATCCAAATAACTTGCACGGAAGTGTCCTCAAAGAATATGTCAATAAAAGTGTGCTCAGTAGAGTGGGATGTTACATACACCCCCTCTTGTTTTAAGCTTCGTCCTAAAGTTGGTACAGTATATAAATCCAATTAAACAAATGTATTAGACATAGATCTACATATCTCATCTATCAAACAAGTAAGGAAACAACTGACACATCTCATTTTTGTCCTCCAAGGTAGTTGAATGTGGACTATAGTTTTTCCACTAGACCTTGACCTGGTCGATTGTTCGACGTCGTAGTTGTTGAGTGTGATGGTCCAAAATGTGGATTTTATCCACCACGAGAGCACCCTCATCTGACACCTACAAAGAACTCATGTCAATAACATGTGACAGATCACTAATATAATGCCACAAAAAAAATACATGAAATACATCGTGCATACACCTCAAAGAATTAGGCAAGTCTAGTCGATAAGCCATGGGTCCCTTATTTTCCACAACCTCGAAAGGTCCTGCAAACCGAGGAGAGTGTTTTTCACCCTTTCCAAACTTGATCAAACTCTTGTGCATTTTTACCCATAAGAAAACTATGTCGCCAACTTCATAATTGTGGTCAACACGACACACATCGACATAAATCTTATGTCGATCATGCACTTCTTTAATACTTTTCCTTATTGATTGCATATTTTATTCCATTTCTTGGATTACTTCCGGTCTTACAAGGATGCTATCCTCAAGTCGATCCCAACTCAACAACATTTTACATGATCGCCCATAAAGAAACTCAAACGGTGCCATATTAATCATACTTTGGTAATTGTTGTTGTATGTAAACTCTACCAATGGAAATAAGTCTTCCTAGTGTCTTTTTTGGTCCATTACATACATACACAACATATCCTACAAAATATTGTTCATTCTCTATGTTTCTCCGTCTATCTTAGCGTGATACATTGTACTGAAATTAAGATGCATTCCCAAGGCCTCTTGGAAACTGATCCAAAAACGCCCTGTAAACACCAATCCTTGATCATATATGTTCCTTCTTGGTACACCGTGTAATCTCACAATCTTGCTGAAAAATACTTTAGCTATGTCTGGCACCTGATACATTGTACACACTAGAATAAAGTGTGCACTCTTCATTAGAGTGTCAACTAACACAAAAATCGAATCGTGTCTCCTCTCCATCAGTGGCGATCCAACGATAAAATCCATACGTAAATTCTATCATTAAATATCAACAATCTGTCATTGTCCAATTAGTAACCTTCAAACTTTGATACCATCATGGTATTTCATCCAATATTATCCTTAACTTCTTTATACCAGTCATCATCTATCAGTAAAGTTAGAATATTTTCTCTAAGATTTTTCTTAAGAGGTATTACCGAGAATATGTCTAGTCTCCGACTCAATGCATATGCCTCTATGTTCATCGTTCCTTTAATGTAAGTAATCTCAAATTTGTATTCGCTAAGTAGTTCTGACCAATTATTTTGTTGCATGTTCAAGTCACTTTGCGTAAATACGTGTTGCAATCCACATGGATCTGTCTTTAATTTGAATTTTCATCCAAACGGATAGTGTCTCCATACTCTCAATGCATACACAATTGCTAATAACTGCAAGTTGTGCGTTGCGTATTTCTCTTCGTGCTTTCTCAATTTCCTTGAAATGTAAGTCACTCAACCATCTTGCATCAAAACTTTGCCTAAACCTTTCTTTGATGCATCCGTTCATACCAATAATTATTTTTCCATGTTAAGGACCTTTAGAGTCGGGGCTATCATCAACAACTCCTTAAGCTTTTGAAATGCTTCTACGCATTTCTCAGTCCATACGAACTTCTTATTTTTCTTATGCAATTTTGTGATTGGGTTTGCTATCTTCGAAAAACCTTCAATGAATCATTTTTAATATCCTGTTAGACCCATAAATATACGTACATTTTGTACATTTTTCAATGCTATCCATTCCATAATATCTTCTAATTTTACTAGATCCACAATGATACCTTCTCCAAATATGATATGTCCCGAGTAATGAATCTTTTATTGGTAAAAATAACATTTTGATATCTTCCCATACAATTTGTTTTCTCTTAGATACTGTAGGACCAATATCAACTGTTCATCATGCTCTTCTTTCATCCAATAATAAATCATTATTTCATCAATAAATAATTGGAAAAACTTGTCCAAGTATTCACGAAACACCCCATTCATCAAATTCATGAATACCCCTGGGGTGTTCGTCAAATAGAACGATAAAACTGTAAACACATAGTGTTCAAATCTCATCTTAAATGTGTTCTTGAGGGTATCTTCCTCCTTAATCCGTAATTAGTGATATCCTGATCTCAAGTCAATATTCAAAAAAATCATTTCTCCCTTCATCTAATCAAACAAATCATCTATTCTTGGCAACGGATATTGGTTCTTGATCGTCACTTTGTTCGATTGACGATAATCAATACAAAGTCTCCACGATCCATCCTTCTTTCTCATGAAAATAGCTAGCACACCCCAAGGTGACACACTTGGACGTATAAGTCCCAAGTCCAATAGTTCCTTCAATTTAATTTTCAACTCTTGTAAGGATTTCTTACTATCGGTTCAGTTCCAGGTTTCAAGTCTATTATAAACTCCAACTCTCTTTCGGGTGGTAAACTTGGAAACTCTTCTAGAAATATGTCTACAAACTCTTGTACAGAAGAAGGTTTTCTAATCCTTCTACCTCGCTGTTTTCATTTAGGGATAATATTTCATATAACTTGCATCCCTTTCACATACTCTTTTGTAGTTGTAGGGAAGAAATAAACCTCAAGGACACTCCCTAGTTTCTTCCTACAATCACTCTATTCTTTCCCAAATTATCTATCAAACTTATTCGTATCATCTTGCAGTAAAGGATCGCATCATGTGATTCTATCCAATCCATACCAATCACTATGTCATAATATCCTAATATTGTGACATAAATATCTACCTTCATTAAAAAATATCCCAAGTTAGTGCTACAGTCCGTAACCTTTCCTCCAACATTTTGTTTAGCACCCGATGTCATTTCTACATATCTAAACTCATCCTCTTCGACTGTCTTTACCTTAATTATATTTAGCACTACACTAGAAATAAATATCTTTGTGGCCCCTAGATATATCAAAATACTAAAGGTTTGATCGGTGATCGTACCTGACGTCTCGAGCACAGTGGACTAGTGCTCAACCTAGCGGTTGTTCACCATTGCATGTATCATGTGGGCCTTTCCCAAATATCCAACTATAGTGGGTCCTAATGATATGACCACTTTGGCCTTCTCTATATGAAAATATCACTGGTAATGTGGCTCTCCACATGTCAAGCATCCAGTCTTCAGTCCAATGCTCCTGGTCCCCAAAGTAGAAGTTCTTGGCCTAACAGTCTGTGATCTTGGTATGTTTTGTTGAACATGCCTAAAATGTTGTTGTTGTTGCAGACGACTTTGTTGTTTATGTTGTGGTACTATATAAGGATTCCTCTTCTAAGGACTATGTCATCGCGGTGTCATGAACATAGGTCCCCTGGGAGTATCTCGATGCCTGGAAGTCTATCTAGATGGTGTCTAATGCTGTCGCATTCTCGGTGTTGTCTATCCAGTAGTTCTAGAAGGATTCATGATCTGACCCCCATTATTCAGTTCTTCCACAACTATGAGGGAATTCTTAACTACATCGTGCAATGTCTGAGGCATTAGGATCCTCACCTTCGCACAAATGTTGAATTTAAGTCTGAACAAAAACTTGTTGACCTTTAACTTCTCTATATTCAATTGTGGAGCATACCTAAGTATCTCCATGAATCTGGCCTCATACTATGGTATCGTATGACCAACATGTCGTAAAAAGTTGAACTCATTAATCTAGTGCTCAATGAATTCCCTAGACAAATAACTCTCTCGGAACTGTTCCTCAAACAACTCCCATGAAACATATTCAACAACCTTGTTTAGTTGAAGTAGGAGTGTCTTCCACCAAAGTAGATCACTCCCTTTCAGTTGGAAGACCTCCATCCAGACCTTCATGTTGGAGGTGTAATCATGAAGTTTGAATCACATCGCCATGTTCTCCAACCATGTCTTAGTGGCTAATTCGTTTGTGGCATCCCAGAACTCAGGAAATTTCACCTTCTTGAGTTCTTTGTGTATACTACTACTACCAATTGGTGCATGTTGTGAACCCATATTAGGTATCGATGCTCTACCCTCGTCTCAGTCTAGGAGGTTTATAAACACCTCTTAAATCCTCTAGAAGGATCTCATCATACTTACCACATCTCCCACAGCAACCTGCTCCTGCTCAGTAGCCTGGTCATATCCCTAAGGGTTTATCCCTTTGGCGTGGATACTATCAGAGGCATCACACCTCTTCCTCCAACACCACAACGTCTACTTCCCTTGCGTCCTCTAACCATTATTACATGTATGGAAAATTTCAAAATTATTTGGTGATACATATTTAATCATTTATTTAACATAGTGTAAGGTGTAACAATTCAATGTCAATGGGTTGAACCTCTCTGATACCATATATAATGTCCCCTCTATTACGACATGAATGTAAGTGAATATAATAGTGGATTTTCTTTTTTTTACAATAATACAACATCAATTAGAACAGGGATACACAACATTAACATACATCAATAATTACCCCTTTTGTTATCATCTACATCATTACACAACAAGGAATCGATTGCGACAAATAGATCAATCAAATCGCATCACGATAAAAAGGATAACTATCCACCCAACCTATCCTACAAGGTTAGGACCTCCAAGACACATAATCAACGTTCAACTCCAGAATTCATCCAATCTATTTTGACCATTCAAGGTCTCATGATTGGTGACTGTTCTGAGGAACAAGGAAGTATCTATTTCCATTAACCAATCCTAATGAACAATCAAACTAGAATCAATGTTAAATAAATTGAAAAATCATATGCTAAAGAATTGTACCAATCAAAATTTGTGATCTACTTAACATACCATAAAAGTCAAGAAGTTCTACTGGTGACTCCATAATTACAATCAAAACTCAATGTATCCACTCAACTAAAATTTGCACAATTCAAACTTTAACATAAATAGAGGCGTAGGTGATTAAATTTGAAATGTCCCAACAATCATGCCAATTATCATCAAGATCTAAGGTCAATAATTTCTCAATGCTACAATAATTTCAAACAATAAAAAAAATAATGATTACAATAATAAACTCATTAAATTTAATACCATTCCTTTACTAATTAATTTATTTAATATAACAAATTATATTTATTCTTTTCATTTCCTAAGGACTCGGATAGTAAGGTCTAAGACCCCAACTATCTTATTAATCATAAATACATTCCACATGAATTATAATATTTCTTCGAAATTTTAAAATGGGTCCGACTTAATCACTCTAGACTATCTTTATATAATTGATCACTATATTTTCAGTATCGTTAAGTCATAACCTTCCAATTCCGTTACATAATCAAGTTATGTAATAGACCAATTATTAATTGTTAACACTCCAAGAAAAGAGAATTTTGCATGAGGTACTAAAAACTCTTTACTAATTAAATGTTTAACTTTAATCAAATTATTTTACTTTTATAAAAACACCAATCCAAGACATGGTTGGATTTCCCTTCTTATTCCAAATTTCTTAGTAGTCAAAATATTACACATAGGAAGCAATGTAGAAGCTAGGTTACGATTTATTAAATCTGATCACAAAGTTCAATCGGTCTCTAAATCGTTGGGAAAATAGTTGGATGGAACATGAATCTTGTCCACAAATCCAACCACAATAAACAAGTAGTACAAGAATAATATTAATATCCTAAAAGATCATGGAGGTCTCCACCATTTTTTATCTAGGTGGATATCAGTGGCCACCCACCTTTTTTGACTGGCTCAAAACAGTTTTCTGACAATTTTGGCAATTTACTATTTTTAGCAGTTTTTAACTTTCGGGGCCATTTTGAGGGCCCAAATGAAGGTTTTTCAATATCAAGGGTCTCAGTGATATCCAAATGCATGATTGATACCCCAAAATCAATTTCCTCGACGATACCTTTCCAAAGAGCTATTATACGCCTAAACCGGATATCGTATGCAAAAGTTACGACCTCGATAAGTTGATGTACTAACTTACTGTTATAACCCTAATTTGCACCAGACATGCTTACCTGGAATTAGGCCATATCAGATTACGTTTTAGCCAAAACACCGTTGAAAAACTCTTCTTAAAAACCCCTTTTATAAAGGTCCACACGCCTTGCTACATTACTGCACGTGTATACATGCTAGCTGACCCAAGACAGCCCGCATGTACCTACAAAAGCATGAAAAAAGGAAAGTTGTTGACAGAACACATAGCTTTGGGTAAGTTAACTAAACCTTTCAGCCATGCATGGCCAGACATTCAACCAAATACCTAGCTTCTTCTAGCCTATAAAAGAAGGGTTAGGGGTCCCATTTGGAAGAGGAGAATCATAGTAAAGAAACTATACCCTATTGAGCATTCCCTTTGTCCCAACCTTTAGCCATCCTTGTGCAAAAAGAAGTATAGAGAAAAGAAGTTGGAGGACAGTTGAATAGGATCCCAGGACCAGGTTCGTGGAGTAGTGATCGGCTTCAACATTGTAATTTTCTTTAGTGAAGTTAATAATAAAGAAGTACTTTTCTCGTCCCACCATATGAGGTTTTCATTGTTTATTACGTACATGTTGATTAAATCTCTAACCCATTAATCTGTAGATCAAATGCATGTGGATCTCTTTGCTTGTCTTGTGTGAATGCAGGTCAGCCTTGGGAGGAGAGTTTTAGTCAAAGAGAGACCAAGAGTGAATAAGGATCCATATCAAACACCCGAAATAAGGTATGCTCACTTGATCTTCTTAACTACATATTTTCTTAAGAATAATGGGGATTAGGTCCGAGATGATGGTAGAAAGTAGGAATCTTTAGGTATTTTCTGTATGCATGATAAAACCCTAAGTGCTAGTCCGTAGAGGGATTTCCCACTCACAACAGAATTGGAAACCATATTGGGGATCTCTAGGGTTTTTGGGAATATTTTTTGGGTATTTTTAAAAATTGGTTTCATTCCTTGTTTTTAAAGTTTCTGCAAAAGTCTGAGCTAATAAAGATTCTGGCCCTCCATACCAGTTATCTCTATTTCTTTGCTTGAATGCATTTTTTTTTTTTTTCAAGACCCATAGAGGTACACACGGCCTATATAAGGTCTGCACATGTGTACCCGTGCCCCACCTTCTCACAGCCCACGTGTACACACTAGTTGAGGAAGTGTTAGTTGTGTGTATGATTCCAGAAAATTTCTTTTAGAGAGGAAGTCATCCTCTCCCCTGTCATAAATAGTCCTTCTCAGGGGTTTTCTGGAACTCTTTCTAGTCTTTGTTGTTTTCAGTCTATAGCTTAGGTTTCACCTCAGATTGGTTTGTTCTATGAAGTTTTCCTTGAATTGTTTTCTTTTTTTTGTTAAAGTAAGTGTCTGAGTCTTCAAGAGATCATGATTCTCATTACCAATAGTCTTTTCCTGGGCTGGATTGCTTGGCCTTTCATTTGTCTCAGAGTTTCAGAGATACACGTGGCCTATATAAGGCCATCACGTGTGTACACGCACTCTGAATTTACACAGCTCACGTGCACATGCTTGATGTTGAACTGTTAGTAGTGTGCTTGTGGAGAAATTTTTTGTTGAAGGTGAGGCAGTCATCCTTTCCTTTGACAAGAGTTATACCTCTCAGGTTTTTGGGTCTTTTTCATAGCAGTCAGCAACTTAGCTTTGATCACAGCAATAGCTTTCTTTTTCATTAAGAATTTTTCCTCAAAAATTTATTTTATAGGGTTTTTAGACAAGTGTGAGAGTCCATAGGGTTTTTACTTGTTGATATTTTTCCTTTTTTCTTTGTGTTCATTCAAATAGAAAAAAAAAACTTTTATTTCTTTGTTTGGTTAATAAGTGTTGTTTTGCATTAATAACCAAGGAAAAGTCTTTTCTTTCATAAGTTCTTGACGGTTTACTTAGATCATAAGTAGCTCGTAGTCGAGTGAAATCCTTCTTTGAGTTTGTTGTTCAAAGATCTTAGAAATTTTTTAAGTTTGAAAAGTTGTTTAAGATTGGAGTTAAGTGAAGGTATTTTGTTTCCATCTTTCTTTTTATTTGGCTTTCGTCTTTCAAACATCACTAGTTTCACTTTAATAACCTTTTACTTAAGACAATCCATAAAAATTAATGCTAAATCTAAAATTCATTAGACTTTTAATGTTTGTAGGGTCAACCAACTAGTTTAGGGTTAGGGCCTTGAATTAGGTTGGAGAGGAAACTATTCAAGGCCATTAAATAAAACATTGGAGTCTGAGTTAGGGAGTGTCAAATTCCAGTATCGTGAAATTTATCCGGGACCCCCCTCGAACATAGGGGATAAACACGAGGTCGCGTGTGGAAAGGTAGTGGAGATAACCCCTCCAAAGCTGGACCAATCGTAGTGGAGAACACATATAGAGGGCTTGTCTTGGGATTCTGTCGATTGCATTTGCCATGGAGCTTCATGGGTCTCAAATCCATTCTATGTCCTCAGTTGTCTTCCAGAACACTTACCTTTGATACCCTTGATATTTTTCGGGCTCGATACCCTGCTCATTGTGGTCTACCCAACTTTCGACTGTACCTGCCTGGTGACTGTTGGTGCGCTGACAACCTAGTTGCCTATCTTTTTAGAGACATACACAGGTGACTGCGGGGGTATACCATGGTACCTAGGACAAACATCAGGCCATTATTTGCAAAGTATACCCACAGGGTGCTTCCGTGTTCGAGTTTCACTTGCACCGGTAAGTTGCTCTAGTGTTGGTTGTTGTAACTATTCTTCCAACTAGTTTAGTGTTTGCTTGTTTTATCTTGGAGGGACTTTTTAAGTGTGTGTTGTTTTTTGAACGAATAAAAATCCCTAGGGTGTCTTTGATCTTCTCACACAATGGAGGATCACGAGCTCCATCGATCACGAAGGCTTCTATGCCTATCACTGGTTACATTAGAGCTACCTGCACCACCACTAAGGCGAAAGCTAGACCAACAAGGGTCTTTTGAAGCGACCAGGTCACAAGAAATTGTACCCGACCAACATCCGGAGGAAACAACCATTTTAGACTTTGGAGAAAAATCTCTTGGTCCATCCAAAACTCCAACCACTTATCTTTCAGCACCCATCATCGTACTGATTCACCCTTACGAGTGCTAGACAGTGTCACACTCAACAATGGACACAAATGTTGTCACTTATTTTGGTAATTCTTCAATTCCCACTATGGTTGTGACCACAGGAGAGTTTCCACCTCCTAACCCACCATCACCGGTCTGAGCCACCATGGTCTCGACCACCTCTACCTCGAATAGTGGCCCAATACCATCTATGGCAATGGCCACAACCCCTTTCACACTGAGTGCGACAGGCCCTCCATTCTCATACAGGATACCTAGCTCAGGTACAAGTCTTGTACTTTCCTACTCCACTTCACAGACTTTAGGTCTGGGGGTAGGGAGATCTAATTCTCTTCTACAAGGCCACATGGGGGGCACTTCATCTCCTTTTAAGGCTTTCCCTTATGGGGGAGGTCATATACCTCCTTCATCCCCTTCACTCGGTGGCACCCACTAGCAATTTGTCAGGCCACCTACACACCATAGTTTATTTGGAGCAGGGAGTCAAGGACCAGCTTCTTATAATATGTCGATAGGTTCAACATTGTTTTCTTTGTTCGGTGCATTTGGTAACAACGCTTTCTCGTCAGCTTCTTTCTCGACTGGAGGCAATCCCGGTTATGGACAACCTATTCCTATGAAGGGTACTATTCCTACACAAGGGGAAAACCCAAGAACTTCTTTGGCATCAGGGCCTTGGAATTCTTGGCAGGGGTCAATTCCCTCGTTAGGAATGTTGATCTAGGGAAATTATTTTCACAACCATTGGAACCTCGGACAAGGTACTATGCCTATCCCCATGGGAATGGCATGGGGAAATCCTTCCCAAAGTCCTCTGAATGTATTGCATGCCCAACCATCTACATCCTATTGTGGGAATCAATCGATGATGTCTCCTCACATGCAGAATCTGTATGTTGGTCATGGCCATGGTTTTTACTAGAACCCAGGCCAGCAGCCGAACTTTTCCTGGCAACCTGGTGCCATTCAAACTCTAGGTCCCTTTTTCCATGGTTATCACCAACAACCCAAACTACCTTTCCTGGCAACCTTGCATTTGCCAAAATTGAGAAGGTTGTTGAATGACCCTATCTGTCATGATCCATGTTGGCCCCCTATGCCGATGAAGTTGCCTTCAGACATGCCAAAGTTCGAGGCCAAGCCTAACAAATATCCAGAAGATCATGTGACCACCTTCCATCTTTGCAATTGTTTCAATGTACTCTCATAGGGAGTGTCGTGAAATGGTACATTGAGCTCGACCACTCAAGATACTCTTCCTTTGGAAAATTGGCAATGTCTTTCCTAAACCATTTCCAATTACCTGTGAGATACATCGCTCGCATAAAATTGTTGGCCAATTTCTCACAGACAAAAGAGGACCATATCTCTGATCACATCCGAGAATGGAGATGTCGGAAGAGTTTAATTAAGGTTCCAGTCCCACTAGCATTCCTACTCGAGTTGTTCCTTAAGTCTTTGGTCCCACAGTTATCCAAAGACGTCGCGATGTCGGGAGTGTTTTCCGAAGAAGACGCCATCATGAGATCTCAACATCTTGAGCTAATCTATTCTTAGTCTGGTTTATTATACGAGATCTTGCCATATGCGCCACGTTCAATACTTGATAAAACTAGATAGAGGGTTGGACCACATGCCGCTGGTATTGTTGGTTCAAAACAAACAAAGCCCGCTGAGCAACTGACGAAGCACTTGCAACAATTGTCTATACAACACACAATGACCAACCAAACTACTATTTTGGCTGCTCCCCCTACCCAAACGTCGTATGTACACATAGTGCAATCGAAAAATCCAAAGGCCACCCAACAACCCGAAGGAAAGAAAAAACAATGTAAGAAGGGTAAGGGGGATAAGAAACCAACTAATAATGTTGGCGGGGGCACCAATAAGAAAAAAAAGACGAGGTATCCGTGCAACCTGTGCGTGGAAGACCACCCAACCCACCAATGTCCTCGGCTTGCAGAGGTCCAAAAGTTTGTGACACAACAACAGTCTGTCATGTTAACAAATCCATTTCAACATGGGCAAAACCTAACCCAAGGCTCTATAAGTGTGGAAGGGGGTAGTCAAGGACCCTCTCTATGTTCAAACAATCCCACATCCGCTAATGTGTATATGATGAAGGGTGGTGCTTTTATATTGACTAGAGAGAATGACTACAGTAAACCAAGCACTTTCAAGAAGGGAAAAGAAGCCAAACTCCCATCTCTTCCTCTCCATATCGAGAAGACTTTGGGCAAAACAATGATATGCATCCCAAAAGGCACGTTCAAAAAATATTCTCACAACCCAAATGCAAGGGCTACCCATAAATATTCTATGGTGGAGGATTTGTCTCAAACCCCTTGTGTAATGTCCGCTTTGGAGGTCCTCCAAATCTGCCCTTCCCAGAGGAAAGATTTGTTAGCTACTTTAGGATTTACCGAGACTTGTAATCTGGGTACAATCATGCTAGATACAACCGACTTACAACCTCGTCCGCCTTACCACGTAGAATTTAGATATTAGTGGCTCATCCCAAAAAAAAATTCACTCGGAATGTTTTCCGCACGGTGGTTGATGAGGGTGCCTCGACATGCGTTATGTCATTGGCATGTTGGAAGGCCATTGGATAGCCCGTTTTATCTCCGTCACCTACTCTTCTCATTTCTTTCGACAGTCATTCATTTTGACCACATGGTATCATTCCCTCTTTCCCTATGCAGTTAAGAGGGAAGACCGTGTGTGTCAAGTTAGCAGTAGTCGATGAGTCCCTTGACTACAATCGCTTGTTAGGAAGGAGTTGGACTTACGCCATGCAAGGTGTTCGGGTCTTGTTGTTTCCACATGAGGATCGAATTGTGACCATTGATCAATTGTCTTTCTCCAAACCTGACCCTTCATTGGGGGTATTCTTGGTCCCGATGATTGATAATCCCCAACCAGGCGTAGTCAACGTAGGGGTTAGTTTTTGCCCATATTTGATGGGTACCTTCAATTACCCACCCCCTCAAGGCGATGTCAAGTTCATATCCGACCACCATAAGGTTGATACTTTCCAAGTTTCATCATTTCACATGACTTACTTCAATGATCTGTGGATACTTCCTTCCCCATCAGCCATGATGGAAGGGATAGGGCACCCGGGCATGTCCATGCCCTTGTACACAGCTGAAGTAGCATACTCTTTAGTCCAGCAAGCTTCGACCATCACAGATCCAACTCCTGCACAAGAGTTAGATCCAACTATAGAGCCTATTTGGGCTCAAAGTTCTCTCACTGACACCGATTCGTTAGACTTATTCTTGCCCTCCAATGCAATAGTAATTGAAGCAATGACTAGTCCAGAAAAACCATGGGATGATATCCATCATATATCATACTTCCTCCCAGAGTTAAGCAGAATCGAAGCCAGAGAATTCACCTTGACTATGACTGGAGATAGGTCTTGTCCTATTAATACATTAGCTACACATGAGGTTTATGCCGTGGGTAATATGGAAACTATCACTGAAACCATACCGATCAATATCTCCAGAACCCATGGCATCGTGGAGAATGTTTTTGTCAGAGCTGACTGTTCCCCCGGAGAGATTCAAATCTACACAGATCTATTTAAAGAATTCCACGACATTTTTGACTAGTCTTATGAGGAAATTCCAGGCATTGATCCAAAAATAGTCAAACATGAAATCACAACTTATCCAGATGCCAAGCCTGTTCGATAGAAGCTTCATCTATTTAATCCCAGGAAAGCAACAACCATTAAGGTTGAAGTTGAGAAACTGCTAAAAGACGGTTTTATCTATCCTATCCATTTGACCCAATGGGTGTCAAATCCTGTGCCAATCAATAAGAAACAGGGAACAATTAGTGTATGTACGGACTTCCATGATTTGAACAAGGCATGTCCAAAAGATAATTTTCCCACACCATTCATCAACCAGATAATTGATGAATGTGTAGGTTGCGAGGCCTTCTCTTTCATGGACGGTTTTTCGGGATATAATCAAATACAAATCAAACCCAAAGACCAGCATAAAACAAAATTCATTTGTCCATGGGGTACATTTGTGTATCGTAATATGCCCTTTGGTCTCAAAAATGATTGAGTGACCTTTCAGCGGGCCATGTCTTTTGCTTTCCATGATCTCAAGAATATATTTGAGGCCTATTTAGATGATTTAGCATCTCGATCTCGCAAGAGAAAGAATCATCCCACACATCTCCGACTTATCTTTGAGCGATGTTGATACTTCCATATTCGCTTGAATCCAAACAAGTGTAGCTTTTGCGTAACATTAGGACGTTTGTTAGGTTTCATAGTGTCAACAACAGGGATCATGGTTGATCCTATCAAGGTTGAGGCAATAATTCAGTTGCCTCTCCTGCACACAATCCTTCAACTTCAGAGTCTACAGGGCAAGGCAAATTTTTTAAGGAATTTTATCGCTAATTATGTTGAGATCAAAAAGGGCTTTAAGCGCTTACTAAAGAAAGACATTCCTTTTTATTGGGATGTTTCCACTCAATGCTCTTTCGAAACATTGAAGCATGCCCTCACAACTGCCCCTCTGCTTCGGCCACCTAACTATAACAAATATTTATTATTATACATGGCTACAATAGAGTCAACCATCGACATGGTCTTAGTTCAGGAAGATGATTTTTTCTCAGAATATGTGATCTTTTACCTGAGTCGAGGCCTAGTCAGACTGGAACTCAATTATTCTCATATCGAAAAACTTGCGTTGGCAACAGTTCATGTTGTTCAACGGTTCCGTCATTATGTTCTGTTTCACAAGACCACCATCATTGCCATTGTGAATTTGTTTCAGTACATGTTGATGGGATGGGTAATAGGCAAAAATATCAGTAGATGGATAGTCATCCTCTAATAATTTGACTTAGATTTCATTTTAGCAAAATCCAAAAAGTCACTGGTCTTCACAGAACTTATTTCGTAACTTCTGGTTGAGTTAGGTGATGTTGTGCCCAAAGAGTCGCCTATCAGAGGAGATATGTTTTTTATCACATCTTCAGATCCCTGATACAGAGATATAATTATCTATCTCCAGACTTTGAAGTTCCCCACCTCTACTTCTCGTGATGAGTGTCGCTGTATATGCCATCAGGCCAAGCATTATCTCATACTCAATGATACATTGTATCGAAGAGGTGTAGACTACATTTTTCACCGATGTCTCACTCATGAAGAAGCAGTTATTGTGCTTAATGATTTCCATACCAGAGCATGTGGCGGTCATTTTTCTGGGTTGGCAACAACCCAAAATATTTTACAAGTAGGTTACTTCTGGCCAACACTAATCAAAGATTGTATCAAATCGGTCAAGAAGTGCTACCCATGTCAGATCTTCTATCGAAAGATGAGGGCGCATCCCACTCTCATGTTTCCTATCATCACATTTGGTCCCTTCACCAAGTGGGGGCATGATTACACTACATGAAACCCTCCTTCAGCAAGGGGGCACTATTATATCATTGTAGCCTTAGACTACTTCACGAAGTGGGTCGAAGCTATGCCAACATTTAAAGATGATGGAGAGACTGCGGCTCTCTTTTTATTCAACTAGATAATAGCAAGGTTTTGCATCCTGAGAGAGATTGTCACTGACCATGGTAGTCACTTTCAGAACCAGATGATGACCGAGTTAACATCAAATCTTGGGTTGCAGAAAGAATATTCATCACCCTACTACACCCAAGCAAATGTTCAGGTGGAAGCTGTAAATAAATCTCTTAATACCATCCTACAACGAACGATCAACTCAGCCAAGTCAAATTGGCATTTGATGTTATACTCGGCATTATAGGCTTACCAAACGTCTGTTAAGACTGCAACCGGTTTCTCACCTTTTCAACTCGTTTATGGGTTAGAAGCAATCTTGCCTATTGAATGTCAGATCTCGTCCCTAAAGTTGGCAGTATAGTTATTGCCAGACACTTCTATACTTGAAGAACAATTATTATACCTTGAGCGGCTTAATGAGAAGCATCTTGATGCGGCCTTGGCCAACGAGGCTCACAAACATAAAGTCAAGTGTCAATATGATTGGTTTGTTCATCCTCAGATTTTCTTTGAAGGCGATCTTGTCCTGGCCTATGACCAAGATAAGGACCCCCTAGGGGCAGGAAAATTCAAACCCATGTGGTTCAGACCTTTCATCATAAAAGAGTTTCTAAAAAAGGGTGCTTATCATCTGGTTGACTTTGAGGGAAATTCTTTGGCGGAGCCTAGAAATGGGCTCTACCTCAAGACATATTTCTCATAGGTAGGTCACCTTGGGTAACTTTTTGTAACATATGTATAGTCTTTGTACTATTACTTTCTAGTTTCTTTTAGCATTATGGACATGTCATTTTTTATGTTGTCTTTTTTCACTGTGGTAGATGTCAAGTGAATCAGAGGTGTTCATTGGGTACGCAGACGGTGCTAGGAAACACACTCGGAGGCTTGCCTCCGTAGCTTGGGTAATTTTTACACCTCGAGGCCAGTTATTATCTTCCAGAGGTATATGCTTAGGTGACACCACAAACGACACCACAAACAATGTCACCAAGTATAGTGCAATGATTGAGTTGCTTCGTGATGCCCTATCATTTGGTATCTCTCATCTCCAGGTCTATTTAGATGCTCAATTGGTTGTGTCTTAGTTAAATAGCATCTACCGTGTTCATGATATGACTTTACACCGACGATTCCTTAGGGTACATCTCTTAGAATGAATCTTTGATTATATTACATATTTTCATGTTCCTAGGAGATTAAACCAAATTATAGATACTCTAGCTAATCAAATTTTAGACTGGCATCTCGCACACATATAAAAAGACATGCACATAAACATGTAAATACATTTTTAAATGAAAATATGATCCATAAGACACAAAAAGACATAAAAATCCATATATAATATCATAATCATCAGAGTACATAGGTGGATGCAAGAGCCTCAAAAGTATGACCAATAATGAGTCATGGGGCTTATGCCCTCAAAACATATATACAATTTGTTCTCTCGGCATGTGAAAAGTCTAGACTAACTAAGGTCAGGGCTTGTGGGACCTATTGTAATGATCAACAGTGTTTTCCAAATGTGGAAACAGTCGGACCCACGTCCGTGGTGCCCCCACTACATGAGGCTGCATAGATGGTGGCAGATCCTCAATCTCTTCCATAGGGACTGTGTGGGTGAGCGAGGTAAAGTTTCACTCGACTCATCTCAAAACCCTCTCAGCCTCACCGGATGGAAGCTCTCCTGCTGCTACTAGTCCCCCTGCGGTGGCAGGTGCGACCCCTAGCTGAGGGCAATGCCTAGTCCTCGTGTAATCCGTAGGTTGCACTGGTCCCACATTTTCACATAATAGACATATATCTGTCAAATACTCTGGTATAAAAAAATGATATATAAAAAAACAACATAAAAATTACATATGTTTCACAAAAAAAAAAAAAAACAAACGATGCAAACTTACCCATCTCTCCTCGCTCCTCACCAGGAGGTACCGGTATCTCAGGATCTCTCAATAAATCAATCCCAGCATAAGGGTAATCCTCTATGACTAGTATCTGTCACGACAACCAAGAAAATAAATCATCATCAAAGGACTCAATGGTCCTTCCACCACCCTATCGTGGAAGTAACACTGCCCATCTACAAACCGCAGGAAGAGAAGCCTGATGTCCTCATACCACCACTCGAGGACTGAAACTAGGAACTCTTTCAAAGAAGAAAGAGCATAGAATAATCCCGAACCCAAAGTTCCTTTGTGTCCATGACTGACAATCTGTTAGCTACCTCTTCATACAATCTATCAGTGTAGTGCTCCAGTAAATATTTGTGCATTTAAGCACTGGAATGCATAGTTCATCTGTGCACGAGACACCTGATGTAGAGCCACAAAATTAGTCATCTGCCCAATAAGAAATAGAATCTCCTATAGTGATAAATTTGTGATCTTGCTTATGGGCACCTGTTAGCTCAATCGGTCTTTACCAGCCTCACAATAAAGTCCTATCAATTCCGATATGTTATGAATCCCCAAAGGCAATGTCCAAAAATTGACTGGTTCCCCTCTCCTGGAGAGGCCAATCAAAAAATGTATGTCCTCTGTAGTAGGCACCAGTGACTACCCCTTTAACATAAATGCCTATGCGTCGAGATGCCAATAATCAACCAAGGCATTCAATAGCCTAGGTTGTGCCCGCATAAAAGGACATAGGAAGAACTTGAGCAGCCCACATTGCATTAAGGAAACAACAACATTGGGGTCTTCCCCGACCAACTCACTAATCTCCTCATGCTCTCTTTCCCTCCAGTGAACATACATCCCACAAAAAACCAAGTTCAGGAGGGTTAACCCTTGATTTTTTAAAAAAAATTCATTAAATAAAGGGGCCACGTGGGCTGTAATGATGACAGTCGCGTGTACACGTGTGCATTTTTTTGTCTGCCCGAGTGTACACATGGTCTATCATAAGACAACCCGCATGGACCTAGGGATGACCTTTTGAAGGTCAACGCCACCCCAAAACTTGAAACTAAAAGCATAAATAAATATTTAAATTGCAAGAGGAGAGAGTTTATACTTACTTGGTATAGACGGATGGTCGTTTCGTCCACTGTAGCTCCTGAAATCACCACTTTTATCAAAGGGTTTTTTTTTCTCCAGAGTCAATTTCCAAATCAACAATGGTGATAATGAGCTACCAACTTCTATTTATAGACTTTTTGGCCCCTTTTTGTCACTTTTTTGGCCCCCCTTATCATTTTCTTTAAATTGAAAACCATTTAGAATGATTCAAGAGTTGCGTTGGAAGGTTATGATCGGGTATCAGGACATTTTTTGGGGAGTTTTGGGTCACTTTGGACAGTCCATGGGAAAAAACTCAGATGATCAACTTGAGCATATAGGTTATGTTTCCACCCCGACTTTTGTATCTCATTGTCTTTATACCTTTTCCATAAGATTGATCCCTTCAGGTTGCGACATGGAACCATCATTGTTTCTTTAGAAGTGTTGCGATTTGGTGGTAGAGCTTACCGGAACATGGATGCCCTAGGTAGATCCTGGTTGTGTTATGGTGTCCATGCTGTCACTAATGAATGTAGGCTCGGGAGTCCTTTTTGTTTTTCCTTATTATGAGTTTGAGCCTCATTTGCATGATTCCTTTTCACTCTTGACCTCACCCTCGGGACTCCCAAAAAACATAACAGGTCTTCTTTTAAGCCCTTTTCAGACCCTCTAAACATGAAAATATAGTCGAGCGATCTTGTGGACTTTCACGTGTTGATACTAAGAGGGGGGTGAATTAGTATCAAGTACAATTTAAAACCTTTTTCAACTTATAATTAAACCATTCAATTATATCCAATGAGAAATTAACAATGGTATAAGAGTTACACCAATACACCACAATACACCATGCA
>ML780536.1:2865517-2889075 GCA_009831015.1 Picea engelmannii | reverse complement strand
CTCGTTAAACCAAAATTTGAAGTCACATCTATACGATGGTATTTTACCCCTTTTTCGGTCCAAATGATCAACTGTATGAACAAAGTTATACTCTAAGGAACTTCAGTTCTCTAGAAGAGTACTCTCAGGTTTCATTTTAACCCTTTTTTGGGCATGAGGGACTAAATGTACGAAAAAGGAACCCCCAGGGAGTCCATAGTTAAGCTCTTTTCAGACTTCTTCTTTCACACTCATTAAAATGGTCCAGAAGAACATTCTTGATGGAGTCCATACTTACACTTTTTTCAGACTCCTTAAAAATGAAAAAATGGCTGAGTGATCTTGTCTTTATCACACTCGTTAAAATGGTTTTGAATAGACGTCTTTTCAGTGCTAGTTTACCCCTTTTTCAAACTGACTAGACTACCTTCGAAAAAGGTACCCCAGTGGAGTCTCCTTTTATGTTTTCCAAACTCTCTAAATATGAAAAACCATCGACCTTACCTTCTTTGGGCTCGTTAAACTCACATCAAAGGACATTACCATTGTATGTTTTATTAATCACATTTTCATGCCCGCGTCTTTCGCCTAATGTCGGCTCCATGTTGCTCTCAACTAAACCATCTAAAGCATGCCTTATACGCAAGCCCTATAGCACTTTGCCTCTGCATCTTGACACCTTTGGCCCCTGGAGGATTTTTCTTAAGTGTCCTTACTTTGAACATCAATCGTGTCCCTATGCCTTGAACTTTTATGTTTTCAACACTCGTTCCTCCTTTGTAACGTAACATTATTTTTTTCTTTTTCCAAAATTATTGAAAAAGAAAAAAAAATCAAATATACCCCAAAAAGAGAAAGGGAAAAGTATTTTCTTTATTGACAGCATAATGAGTCACCCTTGGATAAAGAACATCTATCTGTTTTTTCGTCAAACTCTGGGATTTAATATGACCTTAGGAAGCTATTCTCACTACATAGAGTTGTGTCCTCCTCCATTTGGTTATTCTTGCAAACATATGGAGAGTTTGTGTTGCCTCCTGCCTCGTAAACTTATGTTAATTCCATGCTGCCTGAGTCTCATCATTTGTCGTGCTATTATCCAAGGGAATTTTTTACCAAGCCTGAGTTGGCCCCTCTGCATTTTGTCTCTTGCCCTCATTCCCGACCATCCTGAACATCCAATCAAGTCTTTGTTCAAAATCAATGAAGCCTTTAGTCTGATCATCAAGATTCTCTAGTCCATGACCAACGAGCCATCGAATACCTCTGGGTAGTGAAGTCGTACACTCATATTACACTCCTACCCGAATTTTGAAGATTTTGAAGTTGTTTCTCAAGCTTTGAGGACCTCATCTCCATCCATCAGGCCTTATCATCTTCTAGAAGATGGATACTATACACATATATCTTTTTTATTTCGAGATGTAGCTCCACTGTGTATTGCTCATGGCTACACTTTATATAGTTATATGACATGGATCTACAGTGTATTTGATTCGTAGCCATGATTTTATTTTATCCCGAGCATGGGTATGCCCATTTCGGTGAGACATTTATTATTTTGTAGATGACACCTCTCGATTTCTGGTCTTTGGGCTCACTTGTTCGGCACATCGTTGAATATTGTTAATGTATTTCGGCCATCAAATTCTCTGATGAACTCACACATTCAGGGGCATCTATTATAACCCTAATTTGCACAAGACATGCTTACCTAGCATCAGGCCATCTCAGATTCCTTCTTTTCCAAAACATTGTTGATCAACTCTTCTTAAAAACCCCTTTTATAAAGGACCACACACCTTGCTACATTACTGCACACGTGTACATGCTAGATGATTCAACACAACCCATGTGTACCTACAAAAGCACGAAAAAAGGAAATTTGTTGATGGAACACATAGCTTTGGGTAAGTTAACTAAACCTTTCATCCATGCATGGCCAGACATTCAACCAAATACCTAACTTCTTCTAGCCTATAAAAGAAGGGTTAGGGGTCCCATTTGGAAGAGGAGAATCATAGTAAAGAAACTATACATGTTTGAGCATTCCCTTTGTCCCAACCTTTAGCCATCCTTGTGCAAAGATAAGTATAGAGCAAAGAAGTTGGAGGACAGTTGAAGAGGATCCTAGGACCAGGTTCATGGATTAGTGGTCAGCTTCATCATTGTGAGTTTCTTTAGTGAATTTAATAATAAAGAAGTACTTTTCCCATCCCACCATATGAGGTTTTCATTGTTTATTGTGTACATGTTGATTAAATCTCTAACCCATTAATCTATAGATCATATGCATGTGGATTTTTTTTTCTTTTCTTTGTGTGAATGTAGGTCAGCCTTGGGAGGAGAGCTGCAGTCAAAGAGCGACCAAGCATGAAGAAGGATCGATATCAAACACCCGAAATAAGGTATGCTCACTTGATATTCTTAACTACGTATTTTCTTAAGAATAAAGGGGATTAGGTCTAGGATAACGGTAGAAAGTAGGAATATTTAGGTCTTTTCTGCATGCATGATAAAACCCTAAGTGCTAGTTCGTAGAGGGATTTCCCACTCACAACCCTTACCCAAACGAGGCCTACATGACTTTTGGTGCTTCATCTCCTAGGGTTAGGTTTTTGGATGTCTAGGGATTTTGGCATTCCTGTGTATTGTAAAAGGTCATTCAGAGCTTCATTGTAATCATCTTCTCACGAATGTGAGTAGCCATCACATCTTCTCAAAGATAAGCTACCACCATTATAGCGAGTCTTTCACGATGTATTTTTACAGTCTCTGTACATTTCTTTCATTAATAGAAATCATGTATTACTGTATATTTGTGTTATGTTTACACCTATGATACATTTTTGTTATATTATTGAATATCTGTGATATCTCTGCGCATTTCGTTGTTATATCTCCACTCTCATTTCGTGCCAAAAATAATTCGAATCAATTTTGACATAAAAGAAAGTGGAAGGAGAACTTGACTTCCATCCTGAATAAATGAGACAACACATTGCTATTATTGTAGAAATTTCGAGCAATGTACACTCTAAGGAAGTGCAACAAGGAATCTTAAATGAACATGACCCTAGCGGGATAGAGACAGTGAGTAGTAGAGAAAACACTTCATTACTCGATTAAAACGAGAACGAGAAAAAGGACGTGACATCCTTTACTCAATTACTGAAGATAAAAATAAGATGATGACCTCACAAAGATGTTCTAGACATCATTGATTTAGAACAATATGCAATGCATCTAACGTCCCTGAGGAAAAGACCCATCACACAAATCTACACCAAATAAATCAAGAACTACACAATCATATAGGCCGCAACCATATCAAGACTAATATCTAGATATGATTAACTATTTACAGTGTTCAGTGGACTCAAATTAAAAACAAATTGAATGCTACAATGATACTATGAAATTCTATTATCAGAATCACATTCAACGCACATCCGTCAAACGATACTCCTCCCGAATTCATAAATAAAACTATGACATTCTTACGAATTTTAAACTTTAGAAAAGGAAACAAATACCACAATTGTAAAAAACTTAACTTGGGGTTTACAATAACATAAATCCGCGACCAAATAAAATATGAACTCTGGATTCCAATTATCTTACAAAGATCAAGGTGGTCCAAAATTTTTGGGATTACCCAATTCTCCCTAGATCATGCAATATAAAGAAAAACAGGTATGCATTTAGTTCTTATAGTGGCCAGTGGAAAGTCCAAACTCCAAACATGTAGTTTAATTACAGTAACTAATGAACTTCCCAATTCCTAGTTTGTAATGGTTTACAACAAAAACGTGAATTTGTATATATGATTCTTCTAATTAAAAGTTTACTACGATTTCAAGTGTAATTCCAAAATTGTGGATCGGAAAAATATTTTTAAAATGGCCCTACAATTTTTCTGGTTAGGAAACCATTAAATTTGTAAGTTCCATACGAAATTCATTTATGGATTAACAAAGTTTTCAATGCCATAACAATCCTAAATTCCCAAATTACTAGTTGGAATTACATGACCTAACTTTAAATTTGTGAGTTGTATTTAAATTCCATAACACCCATAAATCAATTGAAAATGTTCAATGACTCAACATGACCATACAGAGATTTACTTCTCAGTTGGAGAATAGATTCATAAATTCATACAAAATTTGAGCTATTGGAATCACATATAACATACACAATGAACCTACGATTTCTATGTTCGAAAAGAAAGACTTCGACAGCTACAATACAATTCTCAATTTTTTATTTGCATATAACTTGAATACTCATACAATTTATACAATTCAAGAGTTGCAATCACATTGCAAGCGTTCACAAACAATTAGTATTCATGATTTGCTAAATGATCCTATAAAGATTATACAATTTCTAATTTAAAAAATTACAATTGCTACAATAAAATTTCATAACTAAAACTATTGGAACCGATGGTTATGAAGAATTGAGGTATTCCTTCAATAAATTTCTATCTTCTTCTCCCTCTTGCTAATCAACCAACTTCATCGGTACCTCCCAACCAACACTAGGGGTACTCTTCTTCTCCCTTAGCCCCTTGAGCCGCAAAGGGGCCACACACAAGAAACCAAACACAATAGCTCTCAAGATTTCCTTGCAAGGAAGAGATCCCACTCTTTCTCAAGCTTGATATCCCAACTCTCGCAAGTAAAATATAGTCAACCAAAATTTTGATAGTATAACATTACCAAGAATAAGTGAGATCTATTTCCCTTCTACCACATTGTTTTAATAGAAAAATCTTCAATGACACATGTCCTCATGCACAATTAATTATCTTTTTAATTAATTTAATTAGTATTATTCACACACACACTTGTCACACTCTCCTCATGTTGCACAAGAAATTACCATTTTTATTTTATTTAAAAACCCAATTTCCCTCACATTCCCCAATGTGTTCCTATTTTCGCTCTTAGTTGTCCCTTTGTTCCCCAAATTCTCATTTAATGAGTGTCTCCTAACTAGATCTTAGGTAGAGTTGGATTAGGAGTCTTCTTCCAGTTAGAATAGTGGTAGGTTGACTCAATATTATATTCCATGTGTACTCCTATTCTCTCATGTTATTATTTCTTCTATTTTTAAAAATACATTTTATTAATTTCATGCACACATGTGCATTTTTCCAACCTTTAAATTTTATTCCCCTTTTTCCTATAGTTGATTATATTCTCAAATCTTTTAACTTATGTCCTAATTCATTTAGTCTATTAATTAAACTTGGACTTAGGCTTAGTATTAGACATAGGCTTAGACTCATGTTAGGATTTTCAGTTTATAATTCAGTGACTAATTAATTATTTTATTTTGACAAGGTATAACCATTTCAAAGTTTTCTAGGCCACCTAGATTTATTAACTCAAGTTTTTTTTTTTTTAATTACATGACAAGCCCTTCAAGCCGCACCTCCATGCTCCAAGGGTGCCACTCACCTTTGACTAGTTTTGGAATTTTTTCCAACCCTTGGAGTCAACACTCCACTTAGTCGACCTTGTGAGAGACTAAGGGATTATAAGGAATACAAACTTTTCCTTATTGTGTGCCCCTTAGAAATATTTGTGAGTGACTGTCTCAGTCCACCCTCATGACATCATGGAAATATCAAAATAGGTAATCTTTAACCTATATTTTATGCCACAGCGGGAGTGCTAGTAGGTTGTGACAGGGATGTTGCCACACCTCTCCCTCAAATGTTTGGTTTTTGTGCATGACCCCTTTACTCTTTATGTGAGTCGGATTAGAAAGCATCATCAAGCCTGCATCCTCTGACAAAAATAGTGTCAATAATCCATATACATAAATCATAGTGAAATCAATCATATATCACATATGTGTAAAATCAAATACTCAATCAAAATACAATCTCCTCCCTAACTCAATATGGAGTCCAAGGAAGTCCATTGATGCCATAAACATCCATAACATGGCATGTGTCTTGTACACTCAGAAAAATTCATCAATAGCATCTGCCAATACATATACATCAAAATAGATATAAGTCACAAATTTCAGGGATGATTTTAGGGGCTAAATTTTGCTCATGGGCTAATTTTTCATGGTTTTTCCAAAAATCAGATTCGCTATTTTAAAAATTATTCACCCAAATTCTATAGGATAAAATTATTTTACCTTAAAAATAACCAAGATTTTATAAAAACTATATAAATTTCTTATAAATTTGAATAATTTTACAAAAATATCGTCAATCATTTATAGTTGGCAGATGAAGGATTAGTAAGATTCGCCAAGGTTTCTACATTTTAAAATAAATTTCCATCCTTAAAATCATCCCTGGTCACAATACATCATCATCATCATCATATAACCAATAATCGAAATGAAATCATAATATACCATAACCGGATCAATTGCATGCAAGTGTCTTCAAAGAATATGTCAATAAAAGTGTGCTCAGTAGAGCGGGATGTTATAAATTGTTTGGTTCAAATGGGGAACCAATGTTCGATGATCATGAATGTTTTGACACCTATGTTGAGAAAATTCCCATTGGGATGAAAATAAAATATTTATTTTATGAGCTTCAATATTGGGAGCATCTTAATATTTTCCACTTACTAGTTCCCATGCATATATTAAAAAATGTTTCATCTTATTTATAGAGGCACATGTCATTGAATAAAAATGATATGTTGGTTATTATGAGAGATATTATTGCTTCAAATACTAAAAATATACTTTATCCAAGAAAATAAATTAGAGGAGAGGTCGGTCCCTCTTGGTCTTTTAAAGAAGGTGATGTGCCATGAATTTTGAGGAAATATGATATTTCTATGGAAAAGGATGTTATATTGGGTGTGAAGCATTGGAAATATTGTCATTGATTATGTGTTTTCATTGATGGAAACATAAGTCCAACATGTATAGTAATCAGAAGAAAAGAAAGATCGCCTTGGGGAAGAACAAGATCGCCTTGTGGTAGAAGAAATTCATGATCATTGTTGATCACGATAGGATCAACAATGATCCTATGATTCTAAAGTTTAGGAGAGGAAGCATGCAGAGAATCCATGTAAAAAATGAATAATGAAGTACAAGGAGTTAATATCTTAGGAGGGTTAGCAACTGAAGTTCAATGCATAAATGAATGCACACACAATTATTAAAAATCTCAGGAGAAATAGCGATGAAATAGATAAGAAGAAAGAAATGTTAATCAAAGCTCAAAAGGGAAAGTGCATTACAAAAAAGTGATTAGGATTGAAATCCCCACAATAAAACTACAAAAGAAGCGAGGGAGAATCATGTTCACTAATGTAGATTTTGGGACAAACCAGGACTGCCAGATATGGGAGTTATAGAGGAGGACCTTCAGATCAAACATATGATTAAGTCATGACCGTCGGATCTCAATAAGGGAAGATCAATGAAGGGGAACAATTTTGGGATGCAAGGGTTGAGTTAAATATTGCACAAGTTTCAGTTATGAAATCATCCCTTATCGTTGATCTACTACGAGAGCATTCTCGACCGTTAATGAAGTCAAGGTTTAATCGCAGAATCTCACTTTGGGAAAATTGAGAACTGGGAATGAATAACCCAAAGTCCCAAAGGATAAATAAATTTGTACTGTTGATCTAGAATTGATCACAACCATTGGATCACGGATTCATGAGATCCCAAAATAGCTGAAATCTCGATAACCATTGGATCGTATTAAGTGTTTCACGTCAAAGATGGATCGTTAGATGAAATTCAAGTTGCTCGAGGTTTATTCAGGGAATATTACTTTAGGATAATTGAGAATTGGGAACGAATAACCCAAAGTCTCGAAGGTCGAAATGAATCTAGACCATTGATCTAGAAATAATCACGGTCATTAGATTAAGGATTCACTAGATATCGAAACAGCCGAAATCCCGACAACCGTTGGATCGTGTTAGGTTGTTCACGTCAAAGAAGTAAAGCTAGATGAATTCAATATGCTTGAGTTTTAGTCGGTGAATCTCACTTCGGGAGATTTGGGAAATGGGAGCATATAACCCAAAGTGTCGAAGGCCAAAATGAACTAATCAAAGTCGTTGATCAAGGATTTAGATGAACCTACAACTATTAGATCCAGAAGGAGGACATGTGCCACATCAAGAGATCCATGTCAGCAAGGACACATGGCACAATCAAATGGTGACAAGTGTTAAGTTCTAGTTGGCACTTTAGGTTACATAAGTCATGAATTTGAGTGACACGTGGCAGCCACTCAGCCAGTGGAAAGTCAATAGTCACGTCATAAATTTACGTCACTCTGGGAGTATTCCTTTGGGGGAAACCAAAAACTACTCAAAGTGTTGAAGGCCGAAGTCAATGCTAACTGTTGATCTAAAATCCTCTAGATTATCAAACAGACATTAGATAAAAACATGATGTAAGAACTCCCATGTTGACTGCTTTGATGTTGAACAACTCTGGTGGAAATTGGAACAACAATTACCCAGACCTCTGAACCTCCGAAGTCTCGAAGTAAATAATGGTCGTCCATATCAATTTTTGATTAAGTCACAGTCATTGGATCACATATAGTGGAAGGATAGAGTAAACGTAAATCACGAAGTAACACTAATCGTTGATCTAATTCGGGATCATTCTTGACCATTGATCAAGTACAGTGGAAGGATAGGGTAAAGACTAAATCATGAAGTAATGTTAATTGTTGATCTACTTCGGAAGCATTCTCAACCATTGATCAAGCATAGTGGAAGGATATCATAAAGCAGAGGCATTAACCGACAACAAGTGATCATCATCGCTTTATGACTTATTCAGTAGGTTATCATTTCAGAGGAACTGAACTACTCAAAACTCTAGTAACCTGGAGTCCAGGAGTACCGAAGCTTTGAAATAAAATCTAGAACATTGAAGTTTATAGACACACATCAACTCAAGATTAACACTTCGGTGAAATTTATTCTGAGATAATTGAAATTTTATAAAAAGAACAAACCCCCGAAACCGTGAAGTATCGGAGGAAACGAAAACCGCCCATCTCTCGATTGAATCCCAGCCATTAGATAAGGATAATAAAATGAAAGAAATGAGTATGTTAAAAGAATGATCAGACAATTGATCTGAAATCTTGATCAACGATGAGGATTAAAACTGTGAATTGAAGTTGCTCGAAATATAACACTCCAGAAGATATCACTTCGGAGATAACAAGATTGAGTGAAAGAAGAGGCAACACTTAAATTAATAAGCATGTAGTTTTTTTCATATGGTCATATGAAAAACATGTTTTTAAGGAAGTGCCTTCATAGAACTTGATTTTTGCAACATTTGCAGTGACAGGTTTTTAGCCAGAACAAAATGTAAAACAAGGGATTTGAAGTCTTTAAATCAAACTATTAATAAAAACAATAATAATAAAAATTATTATTATCAATTCAAATGAAGAGATGTATGAAGAGGTGTAATGGTTCAAACAAAGGGACATCATGCTTCAAACTCATACCTATTAGGAGACTATATAAACAAAAAACAATGGTGAGCAAAATAAGAAGTTGAATTTGTTGAAGTATATATATTTATATATAATGGATTGAATGAAGGTTCATTCTATTAGGTTGGTGCCTATTCACAAGCTGGGTCTTGTATGAGGATTGGATTCCTCACATATCAGTTGGATATGAGATCAACAAGCAAGGACTTTTTATGAGGGTTGCATTCCTCATTTCTCAGTTGGATCTAAGAACTACAAGTTGGGTCTTGTAACAAAGAGCTAGGTTGTTGGATTACTAAGAGAGGGGGTGAAATAGTAATACAACAATAATCCTTTTTAACCACAAAATGAAAGTGTTATATCAATGTAGCATTATCATCCAATAGTTGTAGAGTAAATAAAAAATGAACAAATGATCAATCATACACATACACAATACACCAGTGTTTTTACGTGGAAACCCAAAGCAGGAGAAAACCACAGAACGATTTTTATTATATGTCTTTAAGAATTGCATTCATTGGAAGCACCAACTTCCTTTGTTTTCCATCTGCAACTGGAAGGAGGCTCCAACCCCCTAGTTTCTCAGGCTACAACTTGAAGAAATCTCCAACTCCCTAATTCTCTGGCTACAACCAGAAGGAGGCTACAACCCCCTATGTTCTCCGGATACAACCGGAAGGTGGATACAACCACTTGTCCTTGCCCTGTCCAACCACACTAAAGTAGAATTATGGAACCACCACCACACTATCACTGTGATATATACTGTTGCATACCTATACCAATCAACCTGTAATCAACCTGTAACAACCTGTACCATTAACTTGTGCCAACATTTACCATACATAAACTTGTACCTCAACTTGTACCATAAACAAATGCATAAACCATGCACCAAAACTATACAAATAACCTATCCAAACAACCTGTAATCAATCTGTACCATAAACAAGTGCATCAACTAGGCACCAACCTGTACCTCAACCTGTACCATCAACGAGTGCATCAACCATGCACCAAATATGTACCAATCATGCATCAAATACACATCAACTATGACTCATCAATATGTACCAACATCATCAAGTATACACCTCATGTATGTGCCAAATCATCAACTACTTGTCTCAACCATGTACCTCAACCATACACTAGGTACATATACCAATATAACCATCAAACGTTCTTTGGAAATACATCACACTCTCCATAACCAAATACCATAAACCCTTACATCAAACCATGTGCGAAAACCTCACTATTATTTAGCCTCAAGATAAACCAACAACTTCAATAACACATCACAACCAAAAGACCAATACCCATATGCCAAATACCAACAAAAAAATACCAATTGTATCCCTCAACAAATCTGATATATGTAGAAATATTGAACATCCAATACCATCTCAAGAGCTAAACCCTAGATCATAAAACATACCTCAAACAAGATGTGCCAAATCTCTCATAAATAGACCCCAACCATGTTTCTGCTGTGATTTTTCTTCCACACTTTTTCTATCACGATTTTTCTACCATGATTCTTATGCCACACTTTTTCTGCCGCGATTTTTCTGTCGCACTTTTTTTTCCACAGTTTTCTGTTGATACTGAGAGGGGGGTGAATCAGTATCAAGTACAATTTATAACCTTTTTCAACTTATACTTAAACCATTCAATTATATCCAATGAGAAATGAAAAATAGTATAAGAGTTACACCAATACACCACAATACACCATGCACAATATATGAGAAATAATCAATAGTTATTGTTCAAGGGAAGTAATGGCTTCCAAAGGTAGTTACAACTTCCAAATGTAAAGGGAGGGATAAACCTCCAAGAGGAATATACAATCCTCCAATATCAAGAGAGATTTTATGATGCAGGAGCATCGCAATTACCAAAGCAAGTGTGGAGCCAGCGCATGTGTTTTTAACACATGACATATTGCTTTGAAAAATTTTGGGAAATGATGCGCCAAAACTTCAATGAATCATTTATGAAGGAGTGCCTTTTGTATATTGTATTGGACCTTGAGCGACACGCTCTCGTCCTTAGTAGATAGGAGGCATTTAATCTAGTTAATGCTAGTAGATAGGATTTTAATTCTAGATTTGATAGCCTAGAGTCCGAGAGGGAAAAAGGATATAGACACCCTCATTGTACCATTGTAACATTATGGAAGCATTCAGAAGAAGAGAAGAGCAAGCATAGAATAGTGTATGAAGAACACCCATGTACAGGCATTTGAATTAATAGAAGAAAGTTTTGATTCAAATTCATGGTTTGTGTTGTTTCTCTGTGTATATTATTGATGTGCTCATGAATGTTTGTTTTCTGTCATACATTTGCTTTTATATGATGTGTATGTGATTTCATGTTTCAACTGAAGTCTGAAGGGGAGATGGAATGAGTTTCAATTGTTTCTCTATCTGAGCTAGGAGATTCCTGCAAGGTGTGCAGTCGAAAATCATCTACAAGGAGTGTGTTGATGGAGGCTCAGGTAGTTTAACTCTTGTTCTTATTCACCCAAAAGTGGAAGTGGGTTGTTGAAGCTATGCAAGGAGTGCGCAGGCTGAAGAGGAAGTCTCAGTCATGAGTCTGAGAAGGAATCTTTAGAGGACTGTTGTTGCAGGCATGTGCAGAGTCAAAGGAAGCTCGAATAGCTGAAGTGTTCGCAAGATTGCCGCAAGGAGTGCGAGAAAAAGGTTCTTATTTATAAGAATACGGAGGAGTGAATAAAACTCAGGAGGAAGAAAGGCCTTCGGAATTATTGAAAGGTTTCACAGGAGATTTTTTTTTCGTGCCAAGAAATCCCCAAGGGGAAAGAAATTGACGGTCAGGATCTTACAGAAGAGATTGACAAAACTCGTCAGCCGTTGGATCTCACGGAGGTGTGAGAAGATTATGCCCACACCAGATCCCAAGCTCGAGAGGCTACTGAGTCATTGGATCAGCAAGTGATTTCCCGTTAGCTGTTAGATCTCGAGGAGTGGCGCAGGGGTTAAGCATAGTGTGCAGAGGAGAAGTCTCGAACAAGTCATCGAGATATTGGTGTCATCGGGACTTTTCTAAGTAAGAGAATCGAGACCTTGTGGGTTTCGAAAACCCGAGAGAGAATCCTAGCCATTGATCTCGGCAGGACACGCGTCAGTATTCTGGCAAGGCATTGGGATATTGGAGGCATCAGTGTTTTGGAAGTCAGGAAACTCGAGACCCCTTGAGTCTTGAAACACCGACAGAATCATAGCTGTGGATCTCGAACATGACACGTGTTAGAAATTGGAGAGAGTCAAGAATTGGAGGATCGAAGTTTTCGAGCACACAGAAATCTTGTCATACGAAATCGCGATCCGTGATTTCATGACAAGATCTGGACCGTTCGTTTTGGGGACGTGTGTCAGAGGATTCAAAGGAATCGGGGTTTGGCATTTCAGGGTTTCTGAAGACAAAGGAATTGTTGCATCAGGAATCGTTATTTCAAGATACCCGATAGGGCGATGAGGAAGCGGTGACATGGAGGATAAAGATCGCATGTGCATCGGGGATCGGTATATCGAGATTCTCAGTGACAAGAAAATCACTGTAGGAGAATTCGCGAAACTCCAAAATGTGACGACCACACAATCACTGCATTGGAAGTGGAGACCAGGTGTCACCCCATATCGGGGATTGGGACTTGAAGAGTTCTGTGAACAAGTGCAACAGAAATCGCGATATCCCGATATCCATAAGATTTTGGGCCATAGGCGCCAGAGAAAAGGACAGGTGTTGGAAGGTCAAGCCCTCACAGGGAGTCAGCGCCAAAGGGTGTCGGGGATCGGAGGATCAGAGATCCGGAGGATGCAGATTCCACACACTCCACTTTCGTGAAGTCCGAAGCCCCGATACAACGGGTATTGTGGTCACATGGACCGGGAGGCCTAGCAGAGGGTGCCTTCACAGATCGAAAATCAAAGAATCGATGAGGCAGGTTCTTGCAACACCGTAGGTGTCGATTTCCTGACAACATAAAGTCTTGATAAGAATGGGGGAGCATTAGCATTGAACCACATCGAGTTTCGGGGAATTGAAAGACCCGGATCCATGTCTGTAGGACTCGCGATCCTGCGAAGTCTGATTTCCCGATTTTGGATAGGGAGATCATAAGGAGAATTTATGTGGGTGTTAATGTCCCGAAAGGGATTGAAGAGATTTTTTTGGTTCTTTGGGCCAAGTGAGGAGAAGTTCCTGTGTGAGCGGACGTTCCTGGTAGGTGCATTTGCGTTAGAGTGGTATCAGAGCAAGAAAATTCCTTTACTTTCCGTAGCAGAGAAGAAAAGAAAATTTCACCATGCCGCCGAGGAGAGAAAGACAATCACCCGATCCAGAGGATAGGGAGAACTAGAGAAGAAGAGGGAGACAAGCACAAAATCCAGAAATGGAGAGACAGATACGTGATCTCCGAGCAAGACTAGAAGATATGGAGGCAGCGCATAAACGCACAGCTAGTGCTGGAGATATAAGTGACTCCGAAGGTGAAGTTGAATCCGAACAATAGGAAGAAGTTGTCGCCGAAGATGCAGCCAATGAGCGATTAATTAAGGCTATCGCCCGGATGAGTTCGAAGACAAAGATGGACATTCCATCTTATGAAGGGAATCTGGATGCAGAAGAGCTTCTAGACTGGATTAGAGCTCTTGACACTTATTTCGATTATGAAGATATCGAAGAAGATAAGAAGGTTAGGCATGCTGTCACAAGATTGAAGGGACACACCGCATTATGGTGGGACAAGCTTCAAGCATATAGACACTGCAAAGGCAAACAAAAGATTAAAAGCTGGGATCGAATGATTGCAAAGATGAAGGAAAAATTCATCCCAAGAGATTATCAAATCACACTGTTCAGGAGAATGTAGAACCTGAGACAGAAGCTGATGACAGTGAAGGAGTATACTGAGGAATTCTACAAGTTAAATATCAGATTAGGTCATCGGGAGAGAGATGATGAAAAATTTGTCAGGTATATGAATGGCTTGAGATACGATATCCAAGATGAGATGATTATGACAACCATCCGAACGGTGGAGGATGCGTATCAAATGGCGTTGAAAGCTGAAGAGAAGCTGAGCCGTAAGCCAAACAAACGAGGTTGAGGTAGGAGCCAGCCTAAAGGTAAGTGAGTTTCCCAAGATAGGTTCCAGAAATCCAAGGACAACTGGAAGAAGCCTCAGACTAGAACAGAAAGAGGTGGAAGTTCACAGTGAGGCCAGCACGCTGAACAACGAGGGCATCATACAGAACAGGGTAGAGGATACGCTAATAATAACACTTTTCCTCGTACTAGAGGTAGAGGAAGAGGCAGAGGTGGAGTCATCACATGCTTCATGTGTGGAAAGAATGGACACAAATCATTTGACTGTCCAGATAAGAAGAAGGATGGAGGAGAAGCTCACATCACCGAGGCACAGAGATGAGATGTTGAAGCAGAAGACACATAATACGGAAGGTCATTGATGATGTGTAAATTCTCTTAACACTCGAGAAGGAGGTGGAGGACACAACTCAAAGAAACAGACTTTTCATAACTACATGCAAGACCAAAGACAGGGTGTGCAAGGTTATCGTGGACAGCGGTAGCACAGATAATCTCGTTTCAACCGAGATGGTGGAGAAACTGGAGCTGGAGACGATTGATCATCCAAGTCCATATAAAGTTTCATGGCTACAAAAGGGACATCAGGTAAATGTCACTAAACAGTGTTTAGTTGAATTTAAAATTGGAGGGTACAATGATAAAATACTCTGTGATGTTATCCCTATGGATGTATGTCATTTATTACTGGGAAGACCATGGAAATATGATAGGAATGTAGTTCATGATGGGAAGATGAATACATATACTTTGGAGAATAATGGGAGAACACATATGTTACTTCCAATTAAAGATAAAGAAGTAAAACCAGAAACGAGAAATAATGTACTTCTCATGAGTGGGAAGGAACTTTTTACGGAAGTCAAGAAGAAGGAAGATCCATAATTCCTTGTGGTCAGGAAGCCCAAAATCGTTTTGACCAGCACAAGAGTGGATGATTTGCCGAAATAAATTTAGGAACTGCTAGAAGAGTTCACTGACATTGTGGTAGACGAATTACCTCATTTGTTGCCACCGATGAGGAGCGTAAGTCACCATATAGACTTCATACCAGGAGCTAGTTTACCGAATAAAGACACGTATAGGTTGACTCCGCAGGAGAACGAAGAGGTTAAAAGGCAGGTACAGGAAATGTTAGATAAAGGAATGGTCAGGGAAAGTTTAATCCCGTGTGTCGTTCCAACAGTACTGAGTCCAAAGAAATATGGAGGTTGGAGAATGTGCACTGATTCCATAGCCATTAACAAGATAACCATCAGGTACAGGTTTCCATTACCACGGATGGACGACTTGATGGACTGTTTAAGTGGAGCCAAAATTTTTTCAAAGGTGGATTTGAAAAGAGGATACCATCAGATTTGCATGAGAGAAGGCGATGAGTGGAAGACAACCTTCAAAACCAATGAAGGGTTGTACGAATGGTTAGTCATGTCGTTTGTCTTGACGAATGCGCCAAGTACATTCATGAGGTTGATGAATGAAGTCCTAAGGGAATTCATCAGTAAATTTGTCATTGTTTATCTGGATGACATATTGATTTTCAGTAAAACAAAAGCAGAACATCTGAAGCATTTAGCTGCAGTAATGAAGAAGCTACAACAGGAGAAGTTGTTGATCAACATGAGAAAATATTCATTTATGAAGACATAACTCATTTACTTGGGATTTTTCATATCGGTGAATGAATTAGAGATGGATCCAGGTAAGGTGGAGGTAATTAAAAATTGGCCATCACCGAGAAATGTTTTTGAGGTGAGAAGTTTTCATGGACTGGCTAGTTTCTACCGGAAGTTCATCGGAAATTTCAGTGGGATTAGCGCAGCGATGATGGACACAGTCAAGAAAAGACATAAATCTTTTCATTGGACTAAAGAGGTAGAGAAGAATTTCAACTTGTTGAAATGGAAGATCACGAAACAACCAGTTTTGTTGTTGTCGAATTTTAGGAATGTGTTCCAAGTAAAATGTGATGTGAGTGGCTTTGCCATAGGAGCAGTCTTGAGCCAGGAGGATAGACCAATTGCATATTTCAATGAGAAGCTCAATGAAGAAAAGGAGAAGTATTCCACGTATGATAAGGAATTCTATGCCATCATCCAGGCATTGAAAAAATGGAGGCACTATTTGATTCCAAAGGAATTTGTTTTATATAGTGATAACCATGCTTTACAGTTTGTGACTCAACAGGAAAAGTTGAATCAGAGGCATGTTAAGTGGGTAGAATACATGTAGAATTTCACTTTTGTGATAAAACATATTTCTGGTACTGCTAACAAAGTGGCTGATGCTTTGAGCAGGAAATTTTTGTTGTTGCAAGAATTCAAAGTCAAGATGTTAGAATTTGATGACCTCAGAGACATGTATGCAGAGGATCAAGATTTTAAGGAAGCGTATGAAGCATATGAGAATCTAGTCCTCAGAGATCGTAGAAAATGGGATGAATACACGATCCAGGAAGGATTTCTATTTAAAGGCAATCAACTGTGTATTCCAAATTGCTCCATGAGGGAGAATTTGTTAAAGGAGAAGCCACAAATGGAGCGTATACTCGACAAGAGGGTGAGAAAAAAGACTAGACGGAAGCAATACTTTGAGTATCTGGTCAAATGGAAGGGCCATCCAGTGGAAGATGCCAGCTGGGAAAGAGAAGCAGTGATTCAAAAGCATGGATAGACCGTGCAAGAGCTCATGGACAGGAGCCCATGAAACCTTTCAAGCAAGGGAGTATGATGCAGGAGCATCGCAATTACCAAAGCAAGCGTGGAGCTAGCGCATGTTTTTTTAACACATGACATATTGCTTTGAAAAAATTTGGGAAATGATGCACCAAACCTTCAATGAATCATTTATGAAGGAGAGCCTTTTGTATATTGTATTGGACCTTGAGCGACACACTCTTGTCCTTAGTAGATAGGAGGCATTTAATATAGTTAATTCTAGTAGATAGGATTTTAATTCTAGATTTGATAGCCTAGAGTTCGAGAGGGAAAACGGATATAGACACCCTCATTGTACCATTGTAAAATTATGGAAGAATTCAGAAGAAGAGAAGAGAAAGCAGAGAATAGTGTATGAAGAACACCCATGTACATGCATTTGAATTAATAGAAGAAAGTTTTGATTCAAATTCATGGTTTGTGTTGTTTCTCTGTGTATATTATTGATGTGCTCATGAATGCTTGTTTCCTGTCATACATTTGCTTTTATATGCTATGTATGTGATTTCATGTTTCAATTGAAGTCTGAAGGGGAGATGGAATGAGTTTCAATTGTTTCTCTATCTGAGCCAGGAGATTCATGCAAGGTGTGCAGTCGAAAATCATCCGCAAGGAGTGCGTTGATGGAGGCTCAGGTATTTTAACTCTTGTTCTTATTCACCCAGAAGTGGAAGTGGGTTGTTGAAGCCATGCAAGGAGTGCGCAAGCTGAAGAGGAAGTCTCAGTCATGAGTCTGAGAAGGAAGATTTAGAGGACTGCTGCTACAGGCGTGCGCAGAGTCAAAGGAAGATCGAACAGCTGAAGTGTTCGCAGGATTTCCGCAAGGAGTGCGAGAAAAAGGTTCTTATTTCTAAGAATACGGAGGAGTGAAGAAAACTCAGGAGGAAGAAAGGCCTTCAGAATTATTGAAAGGTTGCACAGGAGATTTTTTTTTCATGCCAAGAAATCCCCAAGGGGAAAGAAATCGACGATTAGGATCTTACAGAAGAGATTGAAAAAACCCATCAGCCATTGGATCTCGCGGAGGTGCGAGGAGATTACGACCACACCAGAGCCCAAGCTCAAGAGGCTGCTGAGTTGTTGGATCAGCAAGTGATTTCTCGTCAGCCGTTAGATCTTGAGGAGTGGTGCGGGGGTTAAGCCTAGTGTGCAAGGGAGAAGTCCCAGACAAGTCATCGAGATTTTGCTAAGTAAGAGAATCGAGACCTTGTGGGTTTCAAAAACCCGAGAGAGAATCCTAGCCATTGATCTCGGCAGGACACACGTCAGTATTCTGGCAAGGCATCGGGATATTGGAGGCATTGGTGTTTCGGAAGTCAGGAAACTCGAGACCCCTCGAGTCTCGAAACACCGACAGAATCATAGCCATGGATCTCAGACAGGACACGTGTCATAAATTGGAGAGAGTCGGGAATCGGAGGATCGGAGTTTTCGAGCACACAGAAATATTGTCATATGGAATCGCGATCCGCGATTTCCTGACAAGATCTAGACCGTTCATTTTGGGGACGCGTGTTGGAGGATCCAAAGGAATCGGGGTTCGGAATTTCAGGGCTTTTGAAGACAAAGGAATTGTTGCATCAGGAATTGTGATTTCACGATACCCAATAGGGTGATGAGGAAGCGGTGACGTGGAGGAGTAAGCTCGCACGTGCATCGTGGATCAGTATATAGAGATTCTCAATGACAAGAAAATCACTGCAAGAGAAGTCGCGAAACTCCGAAATGCGACGACCACACAATCACTGCATTGGAAGTGGAGAGCAGGTGTCACCCCATATCGGGGATCGGGACTTGGAGAGTTCCATGAACATGTGCAACGAAAATCACGATATCCCGATATCCATAAGATTTTGGGCCATAGGTGCCAGAGCAAAGGACAGGTGTTGGAAGGTCAAGCCCTTGCATGGAGTCAGCACCAAAGGGTGTCGGGGATCAGAGGATCAGAGATCCAGAGGACACAGAGTCCACACACTCCGCTTTCGAGAAGTCTGAAGCCCCGATACAATGGGTATTGTGGTCACATGGACCGAGAGGCCTAGCAGAGGGTGCCTTCGCAGATCAGGAATCGGAGAATTGACGAGGCAAGTTCTTGCAAAACCGTAGGTGTCGATTTCCCAACAACAAAAACTCCCAATAAGAACGGGGGAGCATTAGCGTTGAAATACATCAGGTTTCAGGGAATTGAAAGACCCGGATCCATGTCTATAGGACTTGTGATCCCGCAAAATCCAATTTCCCGATTTTGGATAGGGAGATCATAAGGAGAATTTATGTGGGTGTTAAAGTCCCAAAAGGGATTAAATAGATTTTTTTGGTTCTTCGAACCAAGTGAGGAGAAGGTCCTGTGTGAGAGGACGTGCCTGGGAGGTGCGTTTGCATAATTTTAACTCTCCATCCTTGCCCCTTCCTTCCACCCAAGAATATATGAGATATAATAAAACTTCACATTAAATCATCACCATCAACGAACCATCACATAAAACCTGATAATGCTTCCTGAGACTTCTTCAATTTCTACAATTAATAGAATACTCTGATCCTATATATAATATTATTCAATTTATTCTCTGAAACTTCTCCAAGTTTCACTCCTTGAATCCTCCCAAAAATAAGTTATAAAGAGAATGGTAGACCTTGTTCAATTTTGGTTTATTCAGGAGACCGAACTTGTATATAATGCCCCACACTCAATATTTAACATTAGATTATGAAACTCGTACAAAAGAAACTATAGCATGTACTCTTTCCAATTCAGTTTGTCCCACTTCATTTGGATTCTCGATGAATATGTTATGATTGTTTTACCTAGAACACATGTTTATTGACTAGCTTCAGGATTGGTCACACACCCTATCTTCCACAGAGTGTATATCCATAATTATAGCGAATCAAGAGCTGAAATTTTTACCACAGGTACCTTGATATGTCTTATAAATACCATAGAAATTTCACCATATTAATCGTTCTAGAAAACAATTTATAGAATAAATGGTAAGATGACCTGAAAATAACATACCTTAGAACACATCACCAAAAGTCTTCATCCTCCCTTGAAATCCATCCTTATTTACTTATGATTTCCTCTGAAATTTGACTTGTGTGTCAAATGAATGTATAGTGATATTTATTTATACCATTTATGTCACTTTCTTTTAACATTAGGGACAACCTGACACTTTCTTATTTTGTAATTCTTTTCTTTAATTATCTTCAGGGCCTACATGTACTTTCTTCTTCAATTCACTTTGTCATCTTCAAAAATTCATCTCTCCTCAACCATGAGGATCCATGTGATGTGCCACATACCACCAGAAACAACATGATGTATAATTTCCATTCATGGGTGTTTTATCTTCATGCTCATTTTCCTTCATGTCCAAATACCTTCATCAATCTTGCGGTCCAAAACCCATGACTAGGGTTGACATCAATGACAACAACCAATCTTCCAAAAATATCCCCCTTTGTCATTGATCAAAACACTCATTCTCCCCCTATCATCATGATCCCAATTTATCCCACCATTTGACATCACTAGAAAAGGGTGGGCCTACTCTCCCTGACTTTAATGACAAAAGGTATCTTTCTTCTTTGGGGTTGCTCCCCCTGAACATGTGGCACTCAATAATACTTCATCCTTATTTTTGGTTTTTGGGACTTTTTCTTCCTTGGAATCCTTTTCTGTGGCTTCTATATTCTCTCTCTTATTCATGTCTAGGATGTATATGTTGTTCGGTGTTCTTTTTGCAGTTGCAACTAATCTTTTTGAGTTATTTTCTCTGATTTTACATTTTCAGGATTCAAACGTAAGAGTGTATCCTTGATCACACATTTTACTAACACTGAGTAGATTATTCTTCAAGTATTCAACCAATAGGACTTTTCCTTCTTTTACATTTTCAATTCCAATCTTTACAGTTCCTTTTCCAAGTATTTTGGTAGATGAGTCATCTCCAAATGCAACATTTCCACCCTTTTTCTTCAAGATGACAAATTTTCTTTGATCTCCAATCATATGAGATGAACACCCACTGTCTATGACCCATTCATCTTCTTCTTTGCATTCTTTAGTGACAAATGTTATTCGACAATTTTCATTGTGTTGAATTTCTTTCCTTTTCCATGTTGTAGTTGGTATGCACACTTTTGGCATATGATTATATTCCTTCATCTCTCTGCAATCTCATGCTTTGTGACCAAGATTATTGCACTTGTAACATATAATATTTTGATCCAGTAATGGGTCAAATGGATTATAATTTTTGTTGACAAGTCTACGAACATTTCCATATCTTCTATTTTCACGATTCATGTAGGTTGCATAGTTATTCCTTTCATTGATTCTATAATTGATTGCCTTGTGTCCAAAATTTCCACAAGTATAACAATGTCTAGGAAAGAAATTTTGATACCTGGGCGTAAGTGATCTTCTTTGTGGTGTGGTCCATCTAGGTTCATGATCTATTCTTTTGTAGTTTCCTTCATAATGATTGCTTTCATACCTGATGGGAGAGGATCTTCTTAATGTCTCATTCCTTCTAAATTCTAGTCTTCTATCTTATTGTTCAACTTATTCTGGAATGTTGGTTTCATCATTTTCAACTTCCTTTTCTTTTTTTGTTGTCTTCAAACTATCATTGTATCCTAGTCCCATCTTATCGTTTGGAGATCTTTGAATGCTAAGGATCTCATCTAATTTTTCAGTTCTTTTTTCGAACTTCTTCAGCTTTGTTGTTGTCAATAGGAGCTCCTCTTTTGTGTGATCCAATTCTACTTTCAGTTTCTCATAATATTCTAATTGTTTCTTCGAGCTATTAATGGTATTTTCAAGCTTGTAATTATCTTCTTCAAAACTACTCAATTCACCTTTTAGTGTTATGTTTGTGTTTCTAAGGTTTGTATTTTCAGTTTCAACATGCTTCAACTTTTCAAGATTCTCATCTTCTTGTTCACTCTTTGCATTGTCTTTGTATCCCCAAAAGGAATCAAGGTTGGTATCTTCATATGAATGTTCTTCAAAAATGATTTCTTATTCTTTAGAATTCTTGTGATCATCATCCTGGGTTTCTTGGGTTATGAAGAGGACTTCTCCTCCATCATTATCTTCTTCATCACTCTCCTCTAAGGAGATGTCATCATCCTTGGAGTAGAAGATCTTTTTATTGTTGAGACTTCTCTTTTTATAGTAGCATTTTTCAACAATATGTCATATTCTACCACAATTAAAGCATTTGAGAGGAGACTTACCTTTGTATCTTCCACTTTCCTTCTGGAACCTTCTTATGAAATTTTCTATTTCTTCATCAATGTCATTATCCTTGTATTTTGTCTTGTTTATGGATTTAAAGGTTGCTTCATTGTTTGGCTAGTCACTTTATGTACATGTTCTCATTTCATATGCTATAAGATACCCATGTAATTCATACATTGTCATTTTGGTCAAGTCCCTAGTTTCTTCAATGGAGGAGACCTTAACATCATATGTCAAGAGAAGTGATCTCAACACTTTTTTTACAACCAAGGATTCATCGATATCTTCACCTAATCCTATGATAGCATTAACAACTTCATCAACTCTAAGAAAATAGGTTGCAATATCTTCCTTTTCATTTATCTTCAAATTTTCAAATTATGTTCTATATCGTTGAAGCTTGACCTGCTTAACTTTTGCATCACCTTCTTAGATGCTCTTGATTTTGTCCCATACATACTTAGCAGTGCTACAACCCATCACTTTGCTAGCAATGTTTGGTGCCAATGCTGCTAGAATAACATGTCTTTCTTTTGAATTACAACTCATAAGCTTCTTCTCATTTGGATTTGTTGGAGCATTATTTGGGATTACATAGCCATTTACAACTGAGTACCAAATGTCTACTCCCAAAGTTGTTAGGTAAGTTTTCCCTCTATCACTCTAGTATGCATAATTTCTTCCATACAAATTTTCAATCCCATTTGAAATGTGTTCATGGTCATCCATCTCTGCTCAGGATTTTCCTTCCAGTGGTTAAAATATTCTGAAGGAAACCTGCTCTGATACCAATTGTTGATACTGAGAGGGGGGTGAATCAATATCAAGTACACTTTATAACCTTTTCAACTTATACTTAAACCATTCAATTATATCCAATGAGCAATGAACAATAGTATAAGAGTTACACCAATACACCACAATACACCATGCACAATATATGAGAAATAATCAATAGTTATTGTTCAAGGGAAGT
>ML780536.1:2827734-2841225 GCA_009831015.1 Picea engelmannii | reverse complement strand
AAAAAAGTGATTTATGGCATCGATCCATAGTTGTAGTTGCAGAGTCGAATTCAGCCTTGGAATTTAAATTCCTGCGCATTCCATGGAGACTTTGTAGTTTTGTAGATCAATGACCTAGATTAATTTGACCGTGAGGATCCACAGTCAATATTTAATGGTAGAGGTCCAAGAAAGGAGTTCCCGAAAATATTTCAAGAAGGAAGTATCGGAAGGACTTCGGAGTTGTGTGTGAAGTTGAGTCTGAAGGGAGGAGTTCGATGACAAGAGCCCGAAACAACAAGAGTTGTCAGATCAGTCAGGTCCATTCTCAGTCGTATATTCATGGAAGGATGGATTCAAAAGGTATAAATTCGGATATAAGTTGGAAGTATGAAGAAGAGAATCTCGACGGTATATGTTGATTAAGGTTGGTTTTCATTGATGTCAACCCTTGAAGGAAGTTGGAGAATCTAGGTTTGGTTAATGGACCCAAGTTTTCTTGATGGATAATGATATGATTTTTGATATATTTTTAGGTAATACTAATCCATATGGATAGTACATGTCATGCCATTTCCAGTGGTATGTGGAACGTCACATAACTCCTTGCGGTTAGAGAATTATGGCCATGTGAAGTTGGAGAACTCTCATGAGTCATCTAGAAGCCCCAAAAGGTCAAAGTAGTCAAAGTGGTTTAAGAGATTTTTAGAAGGTAAATAATAAAGTGAAGTGACGAGTGTACTATAATTCAAAGTGAATAAAAAATAAATTATTTAAATACTAAAGTTAAAGGAGAAATTGCTAAGTTGACAAGTGGTTAGAAGTAGGTTATCCCTAAAATAAGGAAAGTGGTTTAAGATGGTTAGAAGGTAACCCTTGAGGTAAAGTGAAGTGATGAGTGTACTATAAGTCAAAGTGGATACAAAATAAATTATTTAAATAATAAAGTTAATGGATAAATTACTAATTAGACAAGTGGTTAGAAGTTGGTTAACCCTAAAATAAGGAAAGTGGGTTAAGATGGTTACAAGGTAACCCCTTGAGGAAGCTACATGAAAGTATAAATAAGAGGCAAGGCTCTCTCATTTATATCACACTTGAGAATATTGAATATCTATAGGTGACTAAGGTAACCAAAGGATATCTAAGCTGAATTTTAAAGAGAAGGTGAAGTAAAGAAGGCCGAAATTCAAGGGAGGATAAATTCATTTGATGATGCTTTATAAGGTATGTTATTTACAGGTCATCTCACCATTTTCAAAATAACTTTTTTTCTAGAATGATTCGGACTATAAAATTTATAGGCCATTGAGAAAACATATCCAAGTAGTTGTGGTACGAATTTAATCGTGTGGGTCATTTTCCTTTTGGATTTACATTCCGTGGGAAATAGGGTTTGTGGCTAGTCCTAAAACTAGTCTAAAACAAGTGTTTTGGGTAAAAACGTCACAACTTCTTCATAACAGATCCAAATTAAGTAAGAAAAAAATTGTTGGTTATATTACAGTCTGTATTATTCTGTGTAAAATTTTATCCATACAACAAATATTATGTGCGGGGAACTCTCTACAAGTTCACTCTCTAGAATAAGCCAGAATTCAACAAGGTGTGTCATTTTTTCTATAACTCCTTTTCTAAGAGCTTCCAAGTAGTGAAACCTAGAGGAAATTCATAAAACACATTGAATAACATTGTGTACTATTTTCATATCTTTATTCATTACAAGTACATAGTTATGATGATTTCAAGTTAGGGTTATTGAATAACCCAAAACTAGTCATCTGAGACTAAATAAAAGTTTGATGAAAATGCTAGTCTCTTGCTGTTAAAGTTAAGGAAGGTTTGCAGGTATGTGATCATATACACCAAGTCTATTACATAGTTACAAATCATATTTGGATGATGAAATTGATGGGGGATTTTGGTTGAGGTACATGTCATGGGTACATGGTTGAGACAAGTAGTTGATGAGTTGGCACATACATGAGGTGTATAGTTGACGATGTTGGTACATCTTGATGAGTCATAGTTGATGAGTAGTTGATACATGATTGGTACATACTTGGTACATGGTTGGATGCACTTGTTTATGGTACATGTTGATTACAGGTTGTTTGGTGCAGGTTGGTGCATGGTTGATGCACTTGTTTATGGTACATGTTGATTACAGGTTTAAGTACAGGTTGATGCATGGTTCAGGTTTATTGGTACATGTTGTTTGGTGCAATTTTATTGGTACAGTTTTACAACAATATATCTCAAAGTGATAGTGTGACAATGGTTCCATCATTCTAATTATATGTCAGGGTGGTTGGATGGGGAAAGGACAGGTGGTGGTAGCCACCTTCTGGTTGTAGCCAGATAACATAGGGGGTTGTAGGCTCCTTTTGGTTGTAGCTAGAGAATTGGGGATTTGGATATTCCCTCAGGTTGTAGTCTGAGAAACTAGGGGGTTGGAGCCTCCTTCTAGTTGCAGCTGAAAAACAAAGGAATTTGGTGCTTCCAATGAATGTAATTCTTCAAGACATATAAGAAAAATAATTATGTGGTTTTATCCCACTTTGGGTTTCCATGTAAAACACAGGTGTACTGTGTATGTGTATGATTGTTCATTTGTTCATTTCTTATTTACTCTACATTTATTGGATGATAATGCTACATTGATATAACACTTGGATTATATGGTTAAAAATAATTAAATTTCTCTATTACTGATCCACCCCCCCTCTCAGTAATCCAACAATTGGTATCAGAGCAGGTTCCTTCAGAAATCAGTTTAACCACTGAAACGTAGATCATGGAGAACAAAAACTTGTATAAAAATGGAATACCACATTTTTTATGGACATAAGTATGCATTTTGGAGCATAAGGATGAAGACTTATATACAGGCACAAGGATTTGAAATTTGGCAATCAATTGTAGATGGATACACAGTACCGACAGTTTCAGCAACAAATGAAAAATCAATGAAACTCGATCAGAATAATTCCAAGCCACAATTGCACTTTTGAATGGTCTTGGTGAAACGATATTCACCAAATTTTCACATTGTAAATCCGCTAAAGAGATTTGGGACAAACTTCGAAATATTTATGAAGGAGATTCAAAAGTCAAAGAAGAAAAGCTTCAAACTTACAGAGGTTAGTTTGAACAACTAAAGATGAAGGAAGATGATAATATTGCAACTTACTTCTTACGAGTCGATGAAACAGTAAATGCAATCATAGGATTGGGAGAAGAAATTCAAGAATTTGTAATTGTTCAAAAGGTACTAAGATCTATTCCTATGAGATTTGACCCTAAGACATCACTAGAAGAAAGATCATACCTAAATTCAATAAGAATGGACGAACTACATGGAATACTCACAACATATGAAATGAGAACTGAATAGGAAAATCCAAATGTAAAAGAAGAAGCCTTCAAAGCATCCAAAAGATCAAAGCAAAAGGGAAAGCAACAAGAAAAAGAATATAGCAACAATAGTGACGTCTCAGAATATGATGAAGAAGTGGCCAAATTTGTCAAAATATTGAACAAGAGAACCGATGGAAGGTATAGAGGTAAGCTTCCTTTAATTTGTTTTAATTGTGATGGTATTGGTCATTTTGCTAACAAATGTCCTCATAAGAAAACGACAAATGAAGGTTACTCAAAAAAAAAAAATATAAAGGAAAAAGAACCAAAAAGAAAATTTTCAAGAAAAGATTATGCACCAAAGAAGACATCTCATCATCAGATGAATATGAAGTCAATGAAAGTGAGACAAAAAGAGTTATTTTCATGGAAATAGAAGACTCTGATAAAGAAGACTTCAAAGAAGAAGATGAAGAAGATGAAGAAGAATATGAAGAAGTCGAAGAAGAAATTGAAGAGGCGGAAGTTGACTACCGAGAGGAATTGTTGAGTGCCATAGAAGTTATCAAAAGAGAAAAGAGGAAAAACAAGAAGCTACAAGTAGAACTAGAAAAGAAAGAAGACACTAAGGAATTAGAAAAAATGATCACAAATTTGAAGGTTCAAATTGAAGAAGATAAAAGAATTGAAGAAGAACTCAAAGAATAACTAGAAGGAAGACACATGATCATTGAAAATTTGGAAGAAAAGATTGTCACAATAAGAAAGGATCTTCAAAAGAAAAATATGCAGAACAACTCAAAAGTTTTGAATGACATTATCAACAGTCAAAGTCCTAATCATGAAAAATCTGGACTTGGATAGAATCAAACAAAAAAGAGATCAAGCTCCAAAACAACAGAACAAGAAACATATCCAAAAATCTATGCAGAAACAATCAAAGGGGATAGGAAGGTCTACAGATAAAATTATAGGGACACTCCTCCACCGAGAAGATTTAGATTTCAAAATCAACGACCGACAGAAATAGATAGGTATCAGGAATAAGAAGGATTCATAAGAGCACCTCCTTTTAGAATATATTCAACTTCGAGGTATCAAACTATATTTTTTGGTTTATGTTATGCATGTAATAATTTTGGACATAAATATGTGAATTGAAAAGCTAACAAAAGGAACATAAACAACTTTGAAAATCATACACAAAAGGGTTATCCAAGAAGGCCTAGTGAAACACAGAGAAGAAGTTACAACATGTTTGAATCATTAAGCACTGAAGTGGAATGATACAAGTGTAAAAAATTTGGACACATGGCCAAATATTGTAGAATGAAAATCCCTCATAGAGAACCAGAACAGAACAACAACAATCACATGCAAGAACCTCAGAAAAAGACATGGATACGAAAGAAGAATCAATACAACAATGAAGAATGCACACTCACTCTACAATCTAATCAGAAGAAATGTGGTTGGTATGTTGATAGTGGTTGTTCAAAACACATGACAGGTAATAGAGATAGGTTTCTTACATTAATAAAGGAAATATATGGATCAGTCTCCTTCGGAAATGATGATTCAGCTAAAATAATTGGAAAAGGCACAATTAAAATTGGGAAAAAGAATACAAAAGCAGAAAATGTTCTACTAGTAGAAGATATGAAACATAATCTTCTAAGTGTGAGTCAAATGTGTGACCAGGGTCATAAAGTTACTTTTGATTCACAAAAGTGCAATATAAGAAAAGCAGGTTCAGAAAAATTGATTGCTACAACTATGATAACTTCAAGCAACATATATGTATTAAGTGAAATTGGAAATGAAAAGTGTTGTCTAAGAAAGGAAGATGAAAGTTGGATATGGAATAAAAGAATGGGTCACATACATTTTGATAACCTTTTCAAAGTCAACAAAAGAGAAGTAGTAAGAGAAATGCCCCAGATCATGAAACCAACCAACACTTTATTCAAGCATTGTCAACAAGGAAAGAAAACAAAGACCAGGTTCAAATCAAAGGAATATTCAACAACAAGACCAATGGAAATTGTGCATACTGATATAGTTGGAACAACTACAACAAAGGGTTTAAAAGGTGAGAAATATTTTATGTTATTAGTTGATGATTATACAAAAATGATGGTAGTTTTCTTTCTCAAGAATAAGTCAAGAGCTTTTGAAAACTTCAAGATATACAAGAAAATGGTTGAAAATGAAATGGATTGAAAAATCAAATGCTTGAGATCTAATAATGGACAAGAGTTCACTTCAAAGGAATTTATGGACTACTGCAACAACCATGGAATAAAAAGGCAATTCTTCATTGCTAGGACACCTCAACAGAATGGAGTTGTTGAAAGAAAGAACATGACAGTACAGGAAATGGCTCGAACAATCCTAATGGATTCCAAATTGATGGATATTTTTTGGACATAGACAGTGCATACAATAGTTCACATTCAAAACAAAGTAATGCTCATAAACAACACCAAAAAAACTCCCTACGAGCTATGGAAAGGAAGACCAGCAAATGTGAAGCACTTCAGAGTTTTTGGAAGCAAATGCTACATCAAAAGAGAAGATGGAAGAATGGAAAAGTTTGACTCTCGTGTGGACAAAAGAAGTACTTGTTGGCTACTCAAGTACAAGGAAAACATACAAGTGTTACAACCTGATATTGAACAAAGTTGTGGAAAGCATCAATGTAACAATTGATGAAACAAGTAGACTAGAATTAAAGGAAGAAGAAAATGAATCAATGGAATAACTTTACGAAGAAAAAACAAAAGATGAAAAAGAATTAGAAGGGGAATATGAAGAGGATCCGACAAAATCATAAGAGAAAGTTCAACAAGTTCCTCCAAAGACACCTAGCAGACGAGTACATACTACAGAAGAATAATCCTTCAGATCAGATTATCATAAACAAAGATGTAGTAGTTGAGACTAGAAGAAGAATCTGATCACCAGAACAAACACACTTAGCACTCTCATCTACGATTGAACCAACCTGTTTTGAAGAGGCCAACAAGGATGAATTTTGGAATAAGGCCATGGATGAAGAATTGGATCAAATAGAGAAAAATGACACTTGGGAATTGGTTACAAGACCAAAGGATAAGAATGTGATCGACACAAAGTGGGTATACATGAATAAATTGAATGAGGATGGACATGTCACAAGGAAAAAAGCTAGATTGGTGTGTAAAGGATATGCACAAGTTGAAAGAATTGACTTTGAAGAGACATTTTCCCCACTTTCCAGAATGGAAGAAACCTGATTTATTTTAGCTTATGCATGCTCAAAAAATATTAAAGTGTATCAGTTGGACGTAAAATTAGTTTTTTTCAATGGAGAACTTGAAGAAAAAGTCTACATTGAACAACCAGAAGGATTTTAGTTGTCAGAGAACACAAATTATGTGTGTAAGTTAAAGAAGGCCTCATATGGTCTAAAATAGGCTACTAGAGCATGGTACTCTAGAATGGATAAATATCTACATTAGGCAGGATTCGAAAAAGGAAGTGCAGACAACAACCTCTACATCAAGGTAAGTCAAGATAGTATTTTATTAATTGAAGTTTATGTTGATGATATTATTTTGGTAGTGATGATGACAGGTTAACCCAAGAATTTGCAAAGGATATGTAGAATGAATTTCAAATGTCATTACTTGGAGAACTATCCTTCTTTATTGTAATGTCCCCCACCTCTTAGAGAGGTGATGAGGAGACTCAGTGGCCTGGGCACCCCCACTAGGTCATAGTCTCACACTGAGGGGTAAAAAGTCAAGAAGTTAAAAGTTATATTTTTAAGTTGACTTAAGAAAGGAAAAAGATAAAGGAGTAAGAGATAACTCAACAAAAGAATAGAAGATTAACCCTGGGAGTTAACCTAACTCAACAAAGAATTAGAAGGAAAAGTATAAGTAAGAGGCTGGGGCACACCTATTACTCATATTGGTTATGGATTAGCATTTTCTATTCCTCTTGAGCATTCAGTTTGGGGGTTTTGTTGTACAAACACTTGTGAGAAACTCAGTGGTGAAATATCCACTCACCTTGTTCCATAGCTTGGTCTCAGGGATGAAAGACTCCTCCACACCATTCTAGTCTCAGCCCATCTCCATCTATCACTTCAGAAGGTAGCAGGTTGTACTGTTCTTGTGTTTCTAGAAAGGGCGCACCATCATCTAGAAGGAGGTTCGATCCAGCTTATCCTGAGGGCCTGGGGCCATTCCGACAGTTGGGTTTTGTTTGCAGGGGTAGGACCATCAGTTTCAGGGATTTTCTGGAGGGTTATCATCATTCTACATTTTTCTATAGATTGGGACGTCTTGGAGCCATAGGGGACATCCTGTGATTCAGTAAAACTCATATCTAGGGAGATCTGCTTGAGATCGGAGTCTGAAACTTCTCCCATGGGATTATCATAGCCCGATCTATATTCTTGGAGAGTTTCATATCATTTGGAGGCCTCCTTCATCAGGGCCGAACTAGCTAGGGTTTCAGTCATCCAGTGGGGTGCACCATTCAGTGGAGAATTCAGATCTACGGGGTTTGAGAGTGGATTTGGGAATTTGGACATCTGGGTTGTCCTTACAGTTGACCGATCTATCATTTGGCATATTTCTTGGGATGATTGGACACTTTTGGTAGCAGGGCAGAATTATTGAGGGCTTCAACATTCTAGCAGGACGTGGCACTTTCCAGCTTGGAGGTTGAGCATTAGTATGGATCATATCTACTTGATTCAGTATTCATTGTATATCCATCCTTTGGAGGCTTATTTTGTATTGTCGGGAGCATTTTGTAGTAGCTCATATCTATTTCTTGTACGTCCATTTGAGGTTTATGCCAGATCAACCATCTATTTTATTGATCTTACATTGCTCATAATAAAAAGGTCAGATCTTTGCTTGTGCTTCTACATCTTGAATATATTGTGATCTCCATGTGTTGATGAATCTTGTATGCACTTAATAACTCAATAAATTAGTAGTAGTTAGTGATTCCAAGAAAGAATTTGGCTTGGGATCATTACAATGGTATCAGAGCCTCGATCCTCCAAACCTTTGGAGAGATCGATGCATGCAGAAGTACAAGGGAATTGTTATGGGTTGGAGGAAGAAAAACAACAGTGAAACAGAGGCAAAAATGGAAGGGTCAGGAGACGACCATGAGCCTCAGGGCTTGGCTCTCTTAGTAGCCGAATTTGGTAAGTTCCAACAAAACATGAACTGCACAAAAAGCACATTGGTCCAGCAGTTGGATGAGTATCAGGAAACCAACAGAAGGGGATAGGCTGAAATCTCTGAAACCTTGAAGAAAGTTGATGAGAATCTACAGAAAATGAACGAGAACCAAACTAGGATAACTAAACTTCTGATGCAAGTAACCCATTGAGGCAAATATCCTGATACGTATGGGAATAAGGAGGCTGGAGGGTCCGGTGGAACACATGAGGAAGTCAAATATAGCCTGGAGAAAGCACCAGGATCCGAAGGAAGTCTTGGAGGTGGCACGTTCCATGGGAAGATGGGTAGCAGGATCAATCATAGGCCATATGTGCCAGTGTTCACAGATGAATCGCTAGGGAAACACTCAGGTAGTAGAGCTAACCCCAGACCATACATGCCCACATTCATAGATGAGCAAGAGCAAAATGAACAAGTTGAAGATTTTGTGGAAGAATTAGCCAGGAGTATCAGGGAATACTATAGCTTGGATATGAAAGGTCAAAGATAGATGTCCCTAGACCAATATTGTAAACTCAGGTTCAAAAACTAGCCTAGGACAAACCACAGGGGTAGCTTTGAGTTTGAGCAAAGGGCATGGAAGATAGAGATTCCATACTTTGATGGTACGGCTAACATGACAACACAAGCATGGGTGGCGAAGCTGGATACTTACCTGCAGCTTAGCCCCATGAGAGAGATGGAGGCCATCAAGTTTGCACTATGTACTTGGATGGAAAGGCCCATGACTGGTGGTACCATGGGCTCACCACACTCGGCCACAACTAGATTGTATCCTATACAGAATTCACTCAGAGGCTCATTGATAGATTTGATCTAGGAGATCTTGAGTTACATTTCCGGGAGCTCACCCAACTCAAGCAAACAGGTACGGCTGAGGCATACATTGATGAGTTCCAGAGGTTGGTAGTGATGGTGCAAGATATGTCCCCAAACAAGCTCATGATGATCTTTATAGAAGGATTGATGGAACCCTTGAAGGGTTGGGTTAAGGCCTTCAAGCCTACCAGCCTACAGGAAGCCATTTGGAAGACGAGGGATCTGGGTCCAACTACTAAACCAAAATTCATACCCAGACCACCTCTTAACAATGGTTGAAGAGATCAAAGGCCTCCAATAAACCAGGGAGGATGTGACCCTAAGGTTTATGACAAGGGTTGTGGCAGAATAGATGACAACACCAGGAGGGAACTGAGAAGGAAGCAACTCTGCTTCACATGGAAGGAGCCATGGAATCCCTCACACAAGTTCATTGGACGAGGATAGGTACATTACATCAAGGTCACTTCAGATGATGAAGAAGAGGATGAGTATGGTCAGATACAAAACATGGAGGCCGAAATGTTAGAGGCAGCAGAAGAGGAGGCTCCAGAACTAGACTGTGCGGCTGGAGAGAAGGCTACGTTGGAATCTATCAGCGGGGTACCCAATTTAAACACCTTTAGGATGAGAGGGGTCTTACAAGGACAGAGAGTGTCAGTTCTGATTGATGGAGGAGCTTTCCACGATTTCATTGATGCAACATTACTGAAGAGGAGGCACATACCTACAGTAGAGTTTGAAGGATTCAAAGTGGAGGTAGTAGGTGGTAGTACTATGCCCTATAACAGATACATACCAGGTATGAAACTCACCTTGGGAAGGCATGAGTTAGTTCAGGATGTGTATGTGATGGATCTTCCCAATACCAACATCATCCTAGGGGTGCAGTGGCTTAGCACTTTAGGATCCATCACCACAAATTACAAGACCATGGAAAAAAAATTTTATGGAGGAAGGAGGATGAAAGGTTGTGCTCAGAGGCATGACAGGTAACTCTTCCAGAGTAGTCACGTCCAAGAGGATGGAAGCCATCTTTATAAGGGAAGAAATTTTATACGCAGCGGAATGTAAGGTATCAACACGGGTGGATGAGAAGGGAAAGGTGCATTACACACCAGAGATCAAAAGAATCCTTGACAAGCACCAAAAAGTGTTTGGGCCGATTCCTCCAGGTGTGCCACCAGACAGGGGGTTTGAGAAAATCATTGAGCTAGAATCAGGGGCTAAGCCTGTTATCACCACACCCTATAGGCATCCCAAGAAGTATAAATATGAGATAGAGAATGCCATCAAGGAGCTTCTAGACATGGGACACATCAGACCAAGTTCAAGCCCATTTGCTTCATCAGTAGTCTTGGTGAAGAAGAAGGATGGAGAAATGAGAATGTGCATTGACTTCCGGGATTTGAATAAAAAGACGATAAAAAACAAGTACCCCATACCCAAGATTGATGAATTGTTGGATGAGCTGCATGGAGCTATATATTTAAAAAAAATTGATCTTCGCTCGGGCTACCATCAAATCAAGATGAGGGAGGAGGACATCTCAAAAACAACCTTTAGGTGTCACTACGGCCATTATGAGTTTTTAGTGATGCCCTTTGGGTTAACCAATGCCCCATCCACATTTCAGTCTTGCATGAACCATGTGTTCAACAAACAACTGAGGAAACACTTGTTGGTATTCTTTGATGACTTGCTCATTTATAGCAAGACTTGGGAGGAACACCTTTGACATGTGGACCAAATCCTATCAATCATGGAAGAATAGTCACTATACGCCAAGGAATCCAAGTGTGAGTTTGGAATGACAGAAGTGCTTTACTTGGGACACATCATAGGGGAAAAAGGGGTACAGGTACACCAGGAGAAAATAACATTCATTAGGGAATGGCCTACTACGAAAACACTCACAGAACTAAGGGGATTCCTAGGCCTATGCACATACTATAGGAAATTTGTCAAAGGGTTTTCTCAAATGTGTGCACCCTTGACTGACCTGACCAAAAAGGGGTCCTTCAAATGGAATGATGAGGCCCAATTCACAATGGAGAAAATGAAAGAGGTCATGAGCACCTGCCCAGTTCTAGCTCTTCCTGATTTTGGCATACCTTTCACTTTGGAGTGTGATGCCTCGGGGGAAGGTATAGGGGCCTTGTTGATGCAGAACAGGCACCCCCTCACCTATGAAAGCCGGAAACTCAGGGGTCCTGACCTACTTTACAACATTTACAACAAAGAAATTCTAGCTATCATGCATGCACTAGCCAAATTCAGGAAATATTTGGTAGGTGCAAGGTTTGTGGTCAAATCAGACCATAATAGTCTTAAATATCTATTGGAGTAGAAGGATTTGAATGAAAGACAACAAAAATGGGTAAGAAAAATACAAGCCTGTGACTTTGACATTGAATTTTTCAAAGGGAAGAACAACGCAGTGGCCAATGCATTATCCAGAAGGCCATCCATTTTTTCCATGTCCGGTATGTTAGTCGACTGGAAGGAACACTTGATAGTGGAATATGCAAAGGATCAGTTCACTTGTCAACTGTTGGATGGGAAAATATAGGATGACAACTTTAGGGTCATAAATGACCTCATCTATTACAAAGGCCAGATCTTTTTAGTTCCTGGATCAGCTCTCAAAGATAAGATCCTGCATGCATTTCATAACTCACCAGTAGCAGGGCATCAGGGCATCAGTAAGATGTACAGGCAGGTGAGAGAGAGGTTTGCATGGAAAGGCCTCAAGGAAGATGTGATGAAGCATGTCAAAGAATGCCTACATGCCAAGAAAACAAGGATGAGCACACGCACCCTGTAGGACTGTTGCAGGCCCTACCTATTCCAGAGCACAAGTGGGAAAGTATATCCATGGATTTCATCATCGGTTTGCCCAGAGCACAGGGGAAATATTGCATTTTCATGGTGGTAGACAGGTTTATGAAGTTTGCAAAAATTTTTCCCATAGCCACAGACTTCAGTGTAGCATAGGTGGCCGAATTATTTTTCAAAGAGGTGTTCAGACTACACGGCCTACCCAAAACCATCATCAGTGACAGGGACAGCAGATTCATGAGTACATTTTGGCAGGAGTTGGTCAGATTAGTGGGTACAACATTAACTCCTAGTACTATCTATCACCCTTAGACGAATGGTTAGACTGAGATAGTCAACAAATGGGTGGAAGGTTACCTCAGAAACTACGTAGTAGGACAACAAAAAGCATGGGTCAGATGGTTACATTTGAGAGAATATTGCTACAACACCACCCAACATATGTCCATTGGCATGTCACCCTTTAGATATTTATATAGCTATGATCCTTTATCATTTGTGGAGATTGCATTTGGTGACATCAGGGCTCCGATGGTACATGATTGGATACAACAGAGCCAAGACATTCTCAGGGAATTGAAGGATCATTTACAGAGGGCACAAAACCAGCAAAAGGTCCAAGAAGACAAGCACAGAGTTGATCATACCTTTGAGGTTGGTGATTTAGTCTATTTGAGGTTGCAACCATACAGGAAAGCTTGTATTAAAAGAAGCGGAGCGGAGAAACTGCAGCCACATTTCTTTGGACCTTACAGAGTCAGCAAGAGGATAGGGGCAGTAGCTTATGAGCTAGAGCTTCCATAGGGTAGAAAAATTCACAAGGTCTTCCATGTCTCGTGCCTTAAGAAAGCCCTCGGTCAACACGTCAGGCCTATTGAGGCATTGCCTCCCATGGATGAGGAGGGACAACTTTTTTTTATTCTAGAGGACGTGTTAGAAGTTAGAGAGAAGAGGCTCTGAAACCAAAGCATCAAGGAGTATCTGATTAGGTGGAAGGATTTACCCATTTAGGATGCCTCTTGGGAGCAGGAGCATGTGGTTAGAGAAGCAGGTTTGGAATTTCTTGAGGACAAGCAATTTCAAGAAGGGGAGACTGTAATGTCCCCCACCTCTTAGAGAGGTGATGAGGAGACTCAGTGGCCTGGACACCCCCACTAGGTCATAGTCTCACACTGAGGGGGGGAAAGTCAAGAAGTTAAAAGTTATATTTTTAAGTTGACTTAAGAAAGGAAAAGGA